>PVKS010050996.1:0-11323 GCA_004027875.1 Aplodontia rufa | reverse complement strand
CCCAGGGTGCTTGCCCAACTTCACCTCCCAGAGTCACTTTGCCCCTCTCTTCCTGCTGGGTGCAGCCCGGCGGGTTGCCGGGTTTGGGGTGGTGGTCGGTCCCTGGCGGGTCTTTCACGCCTTTCCTTCCCATCGCAGTGACAGGATGGTGCTCATTCCAGTTATGAAGGGGGTGTCACCATGGTGATTGATCCTGCCCTCGTTGGTTTGGAGGGGTGTGAGGAAACCAGCACCCGATGGGGGGTGATGACTTATTCCCGCACTTCTGCTCCATCCTCTTTTCACTCAGCCCTGGGGCACAGCCTCTGGGGCTGGGAAGGGGAGAGAGAGAGGAAAGGTCGGTGGGGAAGGGTTGCTCCACCAAGCCCTGGATGCGCTCAGCGGTGCCCTTTTCTCAGGGGGCATGTCCAACAGGACCTCCGAGCCTCTCTTTGCCCCTCTCTTCTGGCCCGTCGCCGACCGGCAGGGTATTTGGTGGGGATGGATGTCGGGTCCTGGCATATCTTCCGTGACTTTCCTTCCCAACACGGGGGGAGGAGAGTGCTCATTCCCGTTACAAAGTGGGGCATCGCCCTGTTGGTTGCTCCTGCCCTCTTCGGCTTCTAGGGGCGGGGTGAAGCCAGCACTCTGTGGGTGTTGTTGACAATTTCTCGCACTTCTTCTCCATCCTCTTTTCCACTCCGCCCGGGGGCATAGTATCAGAGGCTGGGACGGGGTCGGGAATGGTAGAGAGAGAAGAAAGGTCGGTGGGGAAGTGTTGCTACGCAAAGGTTGGGGGGCCGCTCTGCGGTGCCTTTTTCCCAGGGGGCTTGTGCACCTGGCCCTCCGAACATCGCTTGACCCCTCCATTCCTGCTGAACGCTTCCCCGGGTGGGGACGGGTTGATGGGGGTGGTCGGTACCTAGCGGGTCTCTCACGCCTTTTCTTCCCTTCACGGGGGCAGGAGGGTGTTTGTTCCCCTTAGGAAGAGGGGGATGGCCATGGTTGTTGATCCTGTCCTCCTGCTCTTGGAGGAGTGGGTAGAAGCCAGCAGCCGGTGGGAAGTGATGACCCTTTCCTGCACTACTACTCCATCCTCTTTTCACTCAGCCTGGAGACATGGCTTCCAGGGCTGAGACGGGTTCAGAAAGGGGAGAGAGAGAGAAAAGATCTGTGGGGAATCGTTGCTCCGCCAAGCCCGGGGTGCCACTTGTAGGGGCCCTGTTCCCAGTGCAAGTGTCCAACAGGACCTCCCAGCATCGCTTTGCCCATCTCTTCCTGTTGGCGCTGCCTGACAGGGGGCAGTTTTGCGGGGGGAGATCGGTCCCTGGCGGGTCTCGCGTGCCTTTCTTTCCCGTCGCGGAGGCAGCAGTGTGCTCTTTCATGTTACAAAGTGGGGGGTCGCCGTGGTGGTTGATCCTGCCCTCTTTTGCTTGGAGGGGCAAGGAGAATCCGGCAGCTGGTGGGCAGTGACGACCCTTTCCGGCACTTGTTCTCCATCCTCTTTTCAAATCCATCCTGGGACACAGCCTCCGGGACTGGGACAGGGTCGGGAAGGGGAGAGAGAGAGGAAAGGTTGGTGTGTAAGGGTTTCTCCGCCACCCCGGGGTGCCGCTCCGTGGTGCCCATTTCCCAGGGGGGTGTCCATCAGGACCTCCGAGAGTCACTTGGCCCTTCTCTTCCTGCTATCCGCCACCCGGCACGGGTCGGGGTGGGGTGGTAGGTCGGCCTCTGGCGGGTCTCACATCCTTTCCTTCCCATCGCGGAGGCAGGAGGGTGCTCTTTCCCTTTATGAAGGGGGGTCGCCGTGGTGATTGATCCTGCCTTCGTTGGTTTGGAGGACTTTGAAAAAACCGACACCCTGTGGGCGGTGATGACCCTTTCCCGCTCTTCTACTCCATCCTCTTTTCACTCCGCGCGGGGGCATAACCTCCGGGGCTGGGAAGAGTCGGGAAAGGGAGAGAGAGGAAAGGTCGGTGGGGAAGTGTTGCTCCACCAAGTCCAGGGTGCCGCTCCGTGGCGCCCTGTTCCTAGGGGGCGAGTCTAACGTGACCTCGAGAGTCACTTGACCCCTCTCTTCCTGCTGTCGGCCGCTCTGCATGAGGCGGGTTGTCTGGGAGGTCTGTCCCTGGCGAGTCTCCCACTCCATTCCTTATTGTCGTGATGAGTTGAGGCTGCTCGTTCCTGTTATGAAGTGGGGGGTCGCAGTGGTGGTTGATCCTGCACTCTTCAGCTTGGAGGGGCAGGGAGAAGCTGGCAACATGTGGGCAGTGACGACCCTTTCCCACACTTCTACTCCATCCTCTTTAACATTCTGCCCGAGTGCACAGCCTCCGGTGCTGTGAAGGGGTCGGGAATGGAAGAGAGAGAGGAAATGTCGATGGGTAAGAGTTGCTCCGCCAAGCCCGGGATGTGCTCAGAGGCGCCAAGTTCCCAGGGTTCGTGTCCAACGTGACCTCTGAGAGTCAATTGTCCCCTCTCTTCCTGCTGGGCGCCGCCCAGCGGGGTCCAGCTGGGGGGTGAGGTCAGTCCCTGGCCGGTCTCCCAGGCCTTCCCGTCGCGGGAGCAG
The DNA here is from genome assembly GCA_004027875.1 of Aplodontia rufa. NCBI lineage: Eukaryota > Metazoa > Chordata > Mammalia > Rodentia > Aplodontiidae > Aplodontia > Aplodontia rufa. The sequence goes on along the minus strand of PVKS010050996.1, from coordinate 8,775 downwards.
AAGGGTGCTGGTTCCTGTTATGAAGCTGGGGGTTGCCATGGTGTTTGATCCACCCTTCCACGGCTTGGAGGGGCATGGAGAAGCCAGCAACCTGTGGGCGGTGACAACCCTTTCCCGCACTTCTTCTCCATCCTCTTTAACATTCTGCCCGGGTGCACAGCCTCTGGGGCTGGGACGTGGTTGGGAATGGGAGAGCAAGGGGAAAGGTCAGTGGGGAAGGGTTGCTCCGCCAAACTGGGGGGGGCGCTCCACAGCGCATTTTTCCCAGGGGGCGTTTCCACCGGGACCTCCTAGAGTCACTTGACCCCTCTCTTCCTGCTGGCCGCCAGCGGGCGGGGGGCGGTGTGGGTGGGTAGTTCAATCCGTGGCGGGTCTCGTGTACTTTTCCTTCCAGTCGCATGGGGAGGAGGGTGCTCATCTCGTTAAAAGTTGGGGGTCGCCGTTGTGGTTGATCCTGCCCTCCTTGGCTTGGAGTGGCTGGGAGATCCCGGTACCCTGTGGGCGGTGATGACACTTTCCTGCACTTCTTCTCCATCCTCTTTCCACTCCGCTCGGGGGCATAGCCATCAGGGCTCTGAGGAGCTAGGGAGGGGAGAGAGAGAGGAAAGGTCGGTGGAGAAGTGTTGCTCCACCAAGCCCGGGTGCCCTTCCCTGGCACTCTGTTCCCTTTGGGCTGGTACAATTTGACCTCTGAAAGTCACTTCGTCCATTTCTTCCCGCTGGGCGCCACTCAGCGGGGCACCAGATGAGGGGGGAGTTTGGGCCCTGGCGGGTCTCGCACGCCTTTCCTTCCCGTCGCGGTGGCAGAAGGGTGCTTGTTCCAGTTATGAAGGGGGTTCACCATGGTGATTGTTCCTGCCCTCATTGGTTTGGAGGGCTTTAAGAAACCGGCACCCGGTGAGCGGTGATGACCCTTTCCCGATTTTCTACTCCATCCTCTTTTCACTCCGCCCGGGGGCACAGCCTCCGGGGATGGGAGAGTCGGGAAGGGGAGAGAGAGAGAAAAGTTCGGTGGGGAAGAGTTGCTCCGCCAAGCCCTGAATGCGCTCACAGGCGCCCTGTCCCCAGTGGGCGTGTCCACCGGAACCTCCCAGCACCGCTTTGCCCCTCTCTTCCTCTTGGCTCAGCCTGACAGGGGGAGGTTTGGGGGGGAGATCGGTCCCTGGCGGGGCTCGCGTGCCTTTCCTTCCCGTCGCAGGGTCAGGATGGTGCTCATTCCCATTATAAAGTGGTGTGTCACCATGGGAGTTGATCCTGCCCTCTTTGGATTTGAGGGGCTTGGGGAAGCCGGCAGCTGGTGGTCGGTGATGACCTTTTCCCGCACTTCTTCTCCATCTTCTTTAACATTCCCCCCGGGTGCACAGCCTCCGGGGCTGGGACGGGATCGGCAATGGGAGAGAGAGATGAAAGATCGGAGGGGAAGGGTTGCTACGCGAAGCCCAGTAAGCCGCTGCACAGCGCCTTTTCCCTAGGGGGGGTGTCCACCGGGACTTCCGAGAGGCACTTGGCCACTCTCTTCATGGTGGCTGCCACCCAACGGAGGCAGTATGGGTGGGGAGGTCATTCCCTGGCGGGTCTCGCGTGCTTTTCCTTCCCGTCGTGGGGGGAGGTGGGTGCTCATCCCTTTTAAAAGTGGGTAGTCTCCGTGGTGGTTGATCCTGCCCTTGTTGGCTTGGAGGGGCGGGGAGAAGCCGGCACCCTCTGGGCATTGATGACCCTTTCCTGCACTTCTCCTCCATATTCTTTTCCACTCCGAACTGGGGCACATCCGGCAGGGCTCGGAGGAGTCGGAAAGGGGAGAGAGAGAGGAAAGTTCGGTGGAGAAGTGTTGCTCCACCAAGCCCGGGGTGCCGCTCCGTGGCACCCTGTTCCTAGAGGGCGTGTCTAACGTGACCTCTGAGAGTCACTTGGCCCCTCTCTTCCTGTGGTCCCCTGCCCTGCGTGGGGCGGGTTGGGCTGTGAGGTCGGGCCATGGCGAGTCTCCCATGCCTTTCCTTTCGGTCCCAGTGAGAGGAGGCTGCTCCTTCCTGTTACGACGCTGAGGGTCGCAGTGGTGGTTGATCCTGCACTCCTCGGCTTGTAGGGGCATGGAGAAGCCGGATACCTGTGGGCGGTGACGACCCATTCCAGCACTTCACCTCCATCCTCTTTAACATTCCGCCCGGGTGCACAGCCTCCGAGGCTGGGACGGGGTCGGGAATGGGAGAGAGAAGAAAGGTCAGAGGGGAAGTGTTGCTCCGCCAAGGCCGGTGTTCCTCTCCCTGGCACCCTGTTCCACGGGGGCGTGTCCAACTTAACCACTGAGAGTTACTTGGCCTCACTCTTCCTGTTGGGCGACGCTGGCTGAAGGCCGGATGGGGAGGAGGTTGGTCCCTAGCGGGTCTCGCACGCCTTTCCTTCCCGTCGCGGGTCCAGAAAGGTGCTCATTCCTGTTATGAAGGGGGTTCACCGTGGTAATTAATCCTGCCCTCTTTCGTATGGAGGGGTGTGAAGAAGCTGGCACCCGGTTGGTGGTGACGAACCTTTCCCGCACTTCTACTCCATCCTCTTTTCACTCAGCCCGAGGGCACAACCTCCGGGGCTGGCCAGGGTCGGGAAGGGGAGAGAGAGAGGAAAGGTCGGTGGAGAAGTGTTGCTCCACCAAGCCCGGGGTGCCATTCCCTGGCACCCTGTTCCCCGGGGGCATGTCCAACTTGACCTCTGAGAGTTACTTGGCCTCACTCTTCCGTTGGGCGACGCCGGCTGGGGGCCGGATGGGGGAGGTCGTTCCCTAGCGGGTCTCGCACGCTTTTCTTCCCGTCGCGGTTCCAGGAGGGTGCTCATTCCCGTTATGAAGGGGGTTCACCGTGGTGATTGATCCTGCTCTCTTTCGCTTGGAGGGGTGTGAAGAAGCCAGCACCTGGTTGGGGTTGACGCACCTTTCCCACACTTCTACTCCATCCTCTTTACACTCAGCCCAGGGGCACAACCTCCGGGGCTGGCCAGGGTCGGGAAAGGGAGAGAGAGAGTAACGGTCGGTGGGGAATGGTTGCTCTGCCAAATCCTGGGGGCTGCTTCACCGCACCTTTTTCCCATTCGGCGTGTCCACCGGGACTTCCGAGAGTCACTTGGCCACTCTCTTCCTGCTGGCCACCACCCAGCTGGGGGCTGTGTGGGTTGGGAGGTCGGTCCGTGGTAGGTCTCGCGTGCTTTTCTATCCCATCGCGGGGGGAGGAGGGTGCTCATCCCGTCAAAAAGTTGGGGTTGGCCTTGGTGTTTGATCCTGCCCTCATTGGCTTGGAGGGGCGGGGAGAAGCCGGCACCCTGTGGGCGGTGATGACCCTTTCCTGCACTTCTTCTCCATCCTCCTTTCCACTCCACTCGGGGGTACTGCCTGCATGGCTCGGAGGAGTCGGGAAGGGGAGAGAGAGAGGAAAGTTCGGTGGAGAAGTGTTGCTCCACCAAGCCCCGGGTGCCACTCCATGGCGCCCTGTTCCTAGGGGCGTGTTTAAAGTGACCTCTGAGAGTCACTTGGCCCCTCTCCTCCTGCTGTCCGCCGCCCGGCGTGGGGCAGGTTGGGCTGGGAGGTCGGTCCCTGGCAAGTCTCCCACGACTTTCCTTTCTGTTGCAGTGAGAGGAGGCTGCTCGTTCCATTTTCGAAGTGGGGGGTTGCAGTGGTGGTTGATCCTGCACTCCTCGGCTTGGAGGGGATGGGAGAAGCTGGCAACCTGTGGGTGGTGAAGACCCTTTCCCACACTTCTTCTGCATCCTCTTTAACTATCCGCCAGGGTGCACAGCCTCCAGGACTGGGACGGGGTCGGGAATGGGAGACAGAGAGGAAAGGTCGGTGGGGAAGGGTTGCTCCGCCAAGCCCGGGATGCACTCAGAGGCGCCCTGTTCCCAGGGGTTGTTTCCTTCATGACCTCTGAGTGTCACTTGGCCCCTCTCTTCCTGCTGGGCGACGCCCATCTGGGGGCTGGCGGGAGGTGAGGTTAGTCCCTGGCTGATCTCCCGGGCCTTCCCATCACGGGGGCAGGAGGGTGCTGGTTGCTTTTACGAAGCTGGGGGTCGCCATGGTGTTTGATCCTCCCCTCCTCGGCTTGGAGGGACATGGAGAATCCAGCAACCTGTGGGCGGTGACGACCCTTTCCCGCACTTCTTCTCCATCCTCTTTAATATTTCGCCCGGGTCCACAGACTCCAGGGTTGGGACGGGGTCGGGAATGGGAGAGAGAGAGGAAAGGTCGGTGGGGAAAGGTTGTTCCTCCAAACCCGGGGGTCCGCTCCACACCGCCTTTTTCTCAGGGGGCGTGTCCACCGGGACCTCCGAGAGTCACTTGGCCCCTCTCTTCCTGCTGGCCACCACACGGCAGGGGGCGGTGTGGGTGGGGAGGTTGGTCCATGGCGTGTCTCGCATCCTTTTCCTTCCCGTCACGGTGGGAGGATGGGGCTCATCCCGTTAAAAAGTGGGGGGACGCCGTGTTGGTTGATCCTGCCCCCTTTGGTTTGGAGGGGCGGGGAGAAGCCAGCACCCTGTGGGCGGTGATGACCCTTTCCTACACTTCTTCTGCATCCTCTTTTCCACTCCACTCGGGGGCACAGCCAGCAGGCCTCAGAGGAATCGGGAAGGGGAGAGAGAGAGGAAAGTTCGGTGGAGAAGTGTTGCTCCACCAAGCCCGGGGTGCCGTTCCCTGGCACCCCGTTCCCAGTGAGCTTGTCCAACTTGACCTCCAAAAGTCACTTTGTCGATTTCTTCCTGCTGGGTGCCGCCCACCGAGGCGCCGGATGAGATGGGACGTTGGTCCCTGGCGGGTGTCGCACGCCTTTCCTTCCCGTCGCAGTGGCAGAAGGGTGCTTGTTCCAGTTATGTAGGGGGCTCACCATGGTGATTGATTCTGCCCTCGTTAGTTTGGAGGGCTTTGAAGAAACCGGCACTCGGTGGGCGGTGATGACCCTTTCATGGCCTGGTGTCTCTGAAGGTTTAGGTTCTGAGAATCTCACCATTTGCCCCGGGTCTTCCAAATGGTTAAGACTTAATTACCAAGGTAATGGCATTACCAGGAGGAACCTATGAAATGGAGTTAGTTCATGACAGAATGCCCCTCACGGATCGACCACAACTCTTCCAGAAGAAAACTGAGGGCATATGAAGTTTTTCCTTGCACTTTGAGTATACTCAACCAGCATGCATGTTCAAAAACAGGAAGCTCACAGAAATTCACCAGGCAAACATTTCTAGCCATGATTTAATGTTGCAATTCCCTGCTTGCAAATCCCTGAGGAGTAAATTCCACTGGGTGCATGCCAGGCAATCTAAGAAACAGTGCTTTTGCATGCAAGTAAATGAGTGTTTAAAATGGAGAGTAAGAGATGATGGAGAGAAGAGATGAGATTTGTGGGGCCCCTGAAAAATGCAGCTGTGGCACCTGCTGGTGATTTCAGGGTGAAACAAAGTAACTACACATGCATCAACCTTTACTTTTCTTCTTGGAGTTATGTGATCCTGCATGGAAAGACTGTGATTGGAAAGGTAGTACAATAGAGATGGGAAAGTTTAGACATCAAGAGTTGTGACTTGGTCCTGGGACCACAGGTACGTGAGTGAACACACTATGTGGACAGATGAAAAGGGATGTGGGGCAGAAGAGGGTCAAGAGAAATTTGTCATTATCATAAGCATCTCTTCCACAGGAGTAGAAAGTGATCACGATGCAGGTGTGTGTTTCCTAAAGAGGCCAATAGCTGGATGCATGTTTGAAAGAGTTTTTACTCCAGTTATGCGAATAATGAGCAGAGGAAGTTCAAGATTTATTTTCAGGAAATGATATAAGGCAAGCACAATTGTCTTTTCTGAATTTGGCCTTGTCAATCTGGGTCAAGTCTGCAGCAAATTCCTGCAAAAATCACAGAACTTGTCCAACCCGTACTGCATCCCTTTCCATCCATAACAGGCTACAGCAGTGTTCATCTGCACTCACCTCCAATGTGTGGACCCAGTATGGACTCAGTCTTTCCCAGCGGATTGAAATTCCTTCCTCTAAGTTGGCTGTGAACTTCAGCACTGCCTTAGGTGCAGCATTGCTCAGTGCACCTGTCTTTAACATCTAGGCCCCAATGCTTCTGGGATTCTTGGCTCCCTGTACGAGCTTGAAGCACCACTTTCATAAGTTTGCCCCCATTTCTTACATCTTACCTGAATCCGCCTTACAGCTAGGCTCTTCTGTGTAGCCTGAAAGTTTCTGATGCCTGCACATCTTTTGTGCCCTGCAGAGATCCCTCAGGGGCAAATATCCAAAGAGAAGCTGTGAGCATTTCTGAGCGCTGTAGCGTTTATGACCCAGTAAATGCTGAGTGCAATCAAGGGGGTGTGCATTGATGTTCTGATTTCTCCTTTTTCCATTGTGACAGGGGGTTGGAACCCATGCCTGTCACAGGCCACACACCCCCACCCCAAAACGCCGTGGTCCTGCCCATGGCCACAACCTCGGATATCCAGTGGGCCCTAGGCCATCAAGTCAGGACACGTGGAACAAGCGCTTTTTGGAAGCAGAGGGATTTCATCCAGGAGGATTCAGAAGAAGGCCCGGCAGCATGGAAGACATGCTTCTGCTGTCTTCCATGTCCCGGAAAACTAAAGAAGAGAATTTTGACACTGGACCAGCGGAGGGAGAGCAAACCGGGATCCTCTTTCTTGTTACTGCACTGGTGAGGTTTCCAGTGTTCCCAGCAGTGGCCTTGCGAGGGTGGCAGTCCCCCTTCGTGTCGCCAACCCAGGCCTGCGGATGGCGAGTTTGACCTCCCTGGCATCCAACGGCAGACCTAAAGGGTCTTGGAGATCCTCAGCAGAAGTTAAGGAAGCTCAAGTGTGGGCAAGGGATGGGAGAGTGTGCTTCCTGATCAGGGCAGGCCTTCAGCACCCAGGAACAGTTGCTGGGTGTGGGATGGATGGCTTGAGCATTGAGGACACAAGGTCAGGTGGTGGTTCTTGGTGCAGGGGCTACTGCAGCAGAGGCTTGTTGCATGATTTTTCCAAGGTGTACCTGCAAGGGGGCAGGAATTGCCCTGGATTATTCACACAGCAGCCTTACATGCAAGGTTGGGATGTATAGAGGAAGAGGCAGCCCAAACCTGGACGGGTGTGCTGCACTGCTGTCCCCATCTTCTTGTCTTATTTGTGGCCGCTGGATGTTTTTGTCCTCCTGAAACATGCCTACATTGATCTGGTTTGAGCCTGTACTTGTGTGCCCCAGTAGCCTGGGCTGCCATCTTGCAAGGCTGGTCCCAGCCTCAGGTAGTGAGGCCTGCAGTATGCCCAGAGGTAGAGGGAGTGTAAGTGTGTGAAGCTAGGAGAGGGCTGAGGAGGCCAGGAAAGGTGTGGGGTTCAGAAGGGATATGGGTAGCCTCTAGAAGAGAAGGAGAAGCACTCTTTGTAGGTGCAGGAGTTAGAGACTGAGGGATAGCATGATATTCCTGTGAGTCTTGGTTTTTTTCTTGGTACCTTCCCTTGGGATCCAAGTAGGGATGTGTGTCTCCGAGTTGGGGAGTATGTGGGGGTTTTGACCAAGTCATTGCAGGTTGGTGGATGTATTTTGTGGGAACTGTATAGAGACCAGTGTCCAGGGCACCTGACCTTTGTTTTCAAGAAGTGTGTGGTGGGCTTTCCACCTCCCCTGAGGCACTCTACCACTTCTGAATGCTAGATCTCAACTGCAACCGTGTCTGCAGCTTCTTCAGTGGATGGTTCCAAAGGCAGAACACAGAGCACAGTTCCTTTGACTCCCAGAGGCCACACAGGGGCCTCTACTTCAGGTGGGGCTCAGGCTGCAGATCCATGGGACCCTCTGGGTGCATCAAATGCCAAACCTGCCCTGGCCTTGAATCACTCTGCCCAGGATCAAGGCCAGCCACTCCTTCCCAGGAAGAACCTCACAAATATGTACACAGTGGAATAAGGGAACATATTGGACCCAATGTTTCTGGACAGAGAACAATGACCATGTGTGCAGAGGGCAGAGATATGACTGGAGGCCTGAGTTCCAGTTTGGATTGTCCATCCCTTCCAGGTTGGGTTTCTACATCTCTCGTGTCTCTTCCATGCTCTGGACACTTCTGACCACAACTGCAAGGTCACACTAGACTTCCGGATCCCTGGCAGCCAGTTTTCTGTTTGGTCTCCTCCTGCGTGGACTGATAGGAGATGAAAGTCTGAAGGATGTAACCCGTCTGTAGCCCAGGAACTCATGTCAGCAGAGATAGGCTGCAAGTCAACCCAGCCACAGCAGCTTGGCAAGAGAGACTTTCTAATGCCATTTCCTTCTGCTTATGCTGCTAGTGGCTTTCTGCAGCTCCTAAATGTCGGGGTAATCTAACTGCCCATTTTGACACTAGCCTTTCTGTCACCTTTGTAATCAACTCTCTACACCAAATTCTCCACATGTGACATACCTGGAGTGGTTTCTGTTGACTACAGCAAGGCCTCTTTCCCCCCAAACTTTCATTCTCTCCCAAGAGTTTGTGTGCATTAAAACCTGGCCAGAAGGAAACACAAGCCTGTGAACCTCTCAGCTAAACACATAATGGCCTTGACAGTGATGGAGTCCTGGGTTCTTTACCACATTGTATGGACCCAAAGCCAAGCTTCCTCAGCTTCCCCACATCCAAGGAGGTCCCTGAGTGTCTGTGAAGGACCCCACTTCTGCCAAAGGACATAGACCCATAGCCACATGAAGAGCTTTTCCATCCTGCCTGCCTGAGGTAAAATACCTGACTGAAGGGCAGGTGTCTAAGTCCAGGTTTA
>PVKS010050995.1:0-11328 GCA_004027875.1 Aplodontia rufa | reverse complement strand
TATATTCTGGATATTGCAATTATCCCCAGGAGTGCCCCCCCAATTACCCTCTCTTATCCCTCCCTTCCCCTTCCCATTATAACTCTAAAAAAAGTATTAGATTGTAAAGCATTACATCTTATCTGGATTTAACTCATGCTACTAGACCAACTTTCTCATTGTCCAGGGTCTAGACCCCACCTCCACAGATGAGTGGAGACAATCACCCTTAGATCTCTGGGTTAAGCTGATTTTACTCATCATGATCTCTTCTATAACCATCCATTTACCCTTGAAGGCTGCAATATCATTGTTTCTAATTGCTGTGTAATATTCCATGGTATAAATGTACCACAGTTTTTGGATCCATTCTTCCAGTGAGGGACACGGGGTTGTTTCCATAGCCTAGCAATAGTAAATTGTGCTGCTATGAACATCGATATTGCTGTGTCACTGTAATGTGCTGATTCTAAATCCCCTGGAAAGATTCCCAGGAGTGGAATAGCAGGGTCGTATGGTGGAGTCATCCCTAATTTTTTAAGGATTGTCCATACTGCTTTCCAGAGGGGCTGTACCAGTTTGCAGAAGCTCCACCTCTTAAGAGGTCCTTTCTAAGTACCAGGGGATGCTGCACGCCCATCACTCTCAATTCTCGAAACCACAGTGGCAGATGCCATTGTTGACTTCTGCTCCATGGCTGTAGAGGCTGAGACGTAACTTGGTGACCTGGCTCAGCCTCAGTGGTGGTGGGACCAAGTTCAGGCTCATTTGCCCCAGTGGGAGCCTCTGCGTTCTACATGTTCCACAGGCTCCTTAGGGAAGCAGCAAACTGGATCTATCTGAGCAGGAAGCAGAGTAGGCAAGGCACAGGCATTGGGAGGCTGCACCTGAGCAGTGAACTGGTTCCTGAGATCGCCAGGAAACTCCAAGGTACATTGGGTAGCCAGTGCTCTTAGGTGAGGATGTCAATCAAAATAGCCTGGGGCTGCTGGGGTTCTGTGGGTGTGCTGGCACAAAGAAGCCAAGTCCCCAGCCTGGATGCTGCCACCCAGTGAAGATGGTTCTGAGGTGGCACTCAGATCTGGCTAATGGAGGATGCCTTCCCATGGCATCCCTGGCAAGCTACAGTCAGGCCAGGAAGACGTAGGCACAGTGCTTGGGAGAGGTCCACAGAGAGTGGTCCTCATGAACCTGATCCTGGAGAGGATGGAGGATGGGGGAACTGCACACACAGGGGCCTAGTTTCAATGAAACCCAAGGGAAGAGCAAAATTACAGCCTTTAGAACAACAGGCGGCCAAATGTACATATTGCCAGATAATCAAGGAAATTCCCCCTGCCTCACTATAAAGGATCCTGGCTTTTGAAAGCAACAGGAATAACCGCAAACAACTGGGGGGAATGTCTGATTGTCTTTTGTTTTTTAAAATATATTTAGTGCATTATATAGTTTTACGTAATGTTGGGATTAGTTGTCACATATTCCTAGATGTACACAATTCAGCAATACAATTTGTTCAATATCCCCTCCCCCACATCCCTCTACCTTCCTCCTCCCATCTCCTGATCCCTTGCCTTTCTTCTGGGTCCTATATTGTTCCAAAAAAACCCAAATACAGTGACATTATTCTTATACCTATGAAGAACATTTTTTATATGTATGGCTATAGTATATACAGTGACATTTATAACTGCTTGGAATGTACCTTGCTTTATCTCAGTTTGGCTCTTTTTGAAACCAGAGTTTGAGATGAAACCAGATTCTCTGCTTCTGCTGGTGGGTGGGGTCTGCATCAGTCTCAGGCCTCTGCAGTAGAGAAAACCCATTTTAGTGTTAGCGGCAAATCACAGCAGGGGGTGCCTGCTGGCCATCAGCAGCCAGCAAAACTGGATTCTTTTCAACTACTGAGTGGTATGGTGCAGCCCTTAATGGTGGGCTATGCTGTCCAGTGTCAGAGCAGACCTCAGAAGCCCGCTGCTAACCTCTTTCCAGGTTCTTTTCTTGCAAATCCGAAGAATGAAATTCATGGACAATGGAAGACAAGACTGAAAGCAGTAGGATTTATTCAAATGGAAGGAAAAAAAACAGAACTCTCACATGGCAAGAGGGAACCAGATAGCAGGTTGCCACTTGCACTAGCTTTTGGACCAATGCCGTTGGTCCACATTTATGCAAATCAGGTTTTAGAAAAGCACCAATGCTATTGTTTAGCCCTTGAGCCTGAACTTTGGGGTCCGTCCCCATTTGGTTTTCCTGCTGTTCCTGGGGAAGTGGGAGGTTGAGGTTAGAGAACTGTGGATGCTCTGGGATTAGGGGATGTGGCACTGTGTGAAGTGGGTATCCCCTGGCCCAGGCTGGGCTGTTGCAGTGCGACAGGTCCACACACCCTGGCTTGCACGCCTCAGGCCCACCCTGGCATGGTGGGCTCCACACGCCACAGCTGTGCTCACTGCCCATGCTCCAGCCCACCCCCGCCAATGCTCCTGGGACCAGGGCTTGGATCCACTTTCCTTTCCCAGCGTCCCAGCATCACCTCAATCCAGGAGAACCTGAAATAACTCAGGCTTAATTTTGAGCTCAGCTTCTTGGGTAAGAGGCACATGAAAACAAGCCTCAGTCAGGGGTTTGTTTTAAAAAGCAATTTCCAAGAACTATTGGGGGTTACTGGGTCTTCAGTTCATCCTCCATCCCCACCCCCAGCACTTCTAGTGATGGTAGGAAGCGACCAGAACACTCATCAAGGAGCAGGAACCACACTTCCTGCAAGGAATTGCTCCACCAGGATCTGCAACAGGAAGCCTGCGCAGCCTCGGACTCCCGGATGATCCCCAGCTCTGCACACTAGCCAGAAATGAGACCAGTCAGGGCCCACGAGCAAGACCACTCCAGGTGCCACCACCTGGGCCTGTGAATGAGCACTGACAAGGGCCAGGTTTGGGGCCTGGGCTCTGCTGTCCTCCTCTGGCCCCAGCCACAACGTCCCACCCCTCACAGCATGAGCTCTCCTACACTGTGTCCCCCTTAGGAACCTTCCTGGTGCAGGGTGTCTTTTCCTCCACACATGGCTGGTTTTCTGGTTAGAGCACAGCTCAAACGTCATTTCTTGGCAAAGGTGACGTGTTAGTCCTCTTGGCTCCATGTTCTAAGTCCACCTCTGTTTCTTTATGGACTTTACTACTGTCTGAGTTTGTTTCTGGGTCTGTCAGTGGTCTGTGGTCATTTCTGGGTCTGTCACTGGTCTGTGGTCAGCAGGAGCTCATGAGGACACTGACTCTTGGGCACATACACACCTACCCACCATGCCTAGCAGCTTGGATCCACTTGGAGCTGACTTCCCCTCAGGTGGCCTTTAGGTAACAGGAACATGTCTTCCTGTGTAAAGCAAGGCTGTGCTGTGAACCACTCTCGCCTGGACGGCCGTTTTCACCTGAGGCACTGCTTTCACTGGGTTTGCTCTCGTGGTCATTGCTCAGCTGGGCTTGTGGCGCTGAGGCAGCTGAGGCACTGGGGTCAGCCCATCAGCTCTGATGCTCATGGAGAAGTGTGGCCCCTTGCCCTGGTTGTTAAACAGTGATGGTGTCAAAGGGGCCCCTGGGAAGTGGGGACAGCAGGTGCGGGGCCCCGTGTAGAGAAAAACACAGTTTCCTTACAGGCGTCACTGGCTGTGACAGGCAGGGGTGTGGAAGGGCACCACCCGCCACGGCCCAAGCGGACAAGGAGGGAACAGATGTGAAAAGATAGTTTTTCTGAATGACCCTAGGCATTTCCCTTGATGTCTCACTGGGGGCTCAAGAGGACCTTTAGTGGACAGGGTGGGCAGGGTGGTGGCGTCCAGAATGGCTGCCATCCTAGGGACAAGTGGAAGTCCTGCTGGAGCTTCCTTCTCATCCCTGCTCCTGTGTCTGTCCTTCCCTTTCAATCTGCCTGAAGCAGTTGGTTTACATGGGGCCCTTGAGAGTCTTGGACCCCAAGCAGGAGCAGTGGTTGCAAGGGGCAGAGGAGTGTCCCCAGCCCCGGCTGCAGCACCAGCCTATGACAGGCCTCCTGTGGTGACGGTCTTTCCTGCCCACATGGCCCTGTGTTGCAGTCCAGTCTGAGCGGAAGTGCACCTGAAGTCGGGAATCTCAGTACTCAGCTCTCAGCTCTCTGGCCGCTGATTTATACATCCTGTGTCATTCGGACTTTCTAGAATGCTTCCACATTACATTTCATCCTCACAGTTCATGGCTGCCGTGAGCCCCGGTCATCATCTCAACTCAGGCAGTTCTTCCTCCCTGTTTGGAAAGCCAGGCTCCCACGGGAGTCTCCCTACAAGGTGGCCATTCATTGCACAAGGCACAGCTTGGAAGCAGATGTTATGTTCATCCCCATGCATGGACTCAGATTCGCTGCTGCTGTGCTGCTCTGGAAAGACTGGGAGCCCTGGGCCACTTGCCCCCCAGACATCCAAGCAGTGAGGTCTACCAGGCGCCTCTCGTGTCCAGTCACTCTGCTGGAGGTTCCACCAAGGCACTCTCCACTTCCACACCTTCGAGGGCCAGATTGAAATTTCCATCTGACTCATCTGGAAGAGAGGGCTGGTGTTGGGTCAGGGGCCTCACTTGCAGCCTTTCCTGCCTCGCTCCTGCAGGCCACGTGTCCTGCAGACTCTGTGCTTCACCCATACCTACAGGTCTGATGGTTATTAAGGTGGAAAATGACTGACTCTTGTGAGACTCCAGTCCTGGGGCGTGAAGAAGAGCCAGGATGGTCAGCACCCTTGGGGGAAGAAGGCAGCAGAGTGGGGGAAATGTGGGAGGTGCTGGGCTAGAGCCCTGTGCCACGGCAGCCACTTACCTCACCTGCCTGTGGGTGCACCCCACATGTGCACTCTGCCCACACCAAGGTCCATGGAGACCCCTGCTTCTGGGGAGGTGCCAGCCCAAGGCAGAATTTCACCTGGGAAGTCTGTGAATGCAGCACTAGACCTTTCAAGGATCAACCCTTAGGTGCATTCTTCCTCTCTGAAGCAGGTCAGTGGGTGGTCATACCCAGGGACGCACTGCACAGCACAACCTGTGCGGTGGGAACTGACACTTTAATGGGAGGTGACACACCAGGAAGACAAAAGTAACTTAAGACAACTTTTAATAGAATTATAAAAATCACTTGTACAAAGCATGTTTAACTAACCACCAAGGGTATAAAATATACTTTTTACCTGTAACAGTGCCTGATCCTGCCTGGACAGTTCTGAGCACATTGGTGCTTCCCAGGTAGAGGCCTGAGGCACAGCATCGCACCCTCTTGGTATTTAAGACTCCTGACAGGCTTGGGGCCATTTTGTTGTGAATGCGTACCTGCCAAAGCTAAATGCCACCCCCACCCCATCCCGTGTGGGGGTCTCAGCTCCTTCCAGCATGCATAGCTGCTCTCCATGGGTGACAAGCACTGAGAAACTGGGCACAGGACTAAGGGGCACTGAATGGGGTCTGGACATAATTACCACTGAACTTCCTGGCTACACCTGGGATCACAGAGAATAACATGCCAACTGATTTTACTTAGTTCTTTTTTTATTTTTTAATTTTATTCAGAAATTATTTGTTGAACAATCAAACAAGCTTCTAATGAGATAATATAATATGTATAAATTCTGAAAATTAGATTTACCCCAAGATTCCCCCCAATTACCCACCCTTATCCCTCTCCCCTCCTTCCCAATACATCTCTAAAAATGCCTTAGGTTGTATGACATTACACCTTATCTGGATTTAAATCACTTCTTTATTAGTGACATAATGCTTAGCTCACTCTGTGAACCACAGAAAGAATCAAAGAAGGGGGGATTCCAACATTTCCAGAGCCATTTTCAGAGAAACGATTGGAGACATCTCAAACATGCATGAAAAAATTATTATAAAGAATAGGTGTAGGGGCTGGAGTGGTGGCTTGGCAGTTGTGGTGCTTGCCTGGCATACGCAGGGATGTGGGTTTGAGCTCTAATACCACACGCTCAGTGAAGTGTCAGAGTGGCGAAGGCCACATGAGAAACTAAATAAAATTGATTATCTTTCCCTCTCTCTCTTTGTGTGTGTGTGTGTGTGTGTGTGTGTGTGTGTGTGTGTGTGTCTTAAGAATAGATGTAGGGGCTGGGAGTATAGCTTTTTGGTAGATTGTGTGTTTAGCATGTTCACAGCATCAAAAAGAAAAAAAATGGACTGAAAGTTTATCTCTTACTCATTAATAAAAGGATAATCTTCACAAATTTTAGAGAAGTAGACAGTTCTCCAAAACTGATATAAAAATGGCCAATAAGCACACGAAAGAGTGGTCAACACCTTTAGTCATCAAAAAATGTGAGTCAAAACAATGAGGTACTGTTTCATATGGGGATGGCTATATAAAAATGTCTGATGATAATGTGTTGGTGAGGATGATGAAAAATTAGAACACTTATACACTGTTGGTGGGAAAGTTAAATGGTGCAGCTGCTCAGAAGTCTGGGGCTGGAGCAGTGGCTCCATGCATGAGTACGTGAGTTCAAATCCCAGCACCATGTACAAAATGAAGTCTTGGAGCAGTGAAAGCTGCATGAAAAACTAAATAAAAATTGTTTCTCTCTCTCTCTCTCTCTCTCTCACTGTCCCTCTCTCTTAAAAAAAAGAGTCTATCAGTTCCTCAACAGGTTAAATGTAGAGCTATCTGTGACCCAGTGACTACACTCCCAGGTATGTATCCAAGAGAAACGAAAACTCATGTCTACACAGAAATGTGTTTGCAAATGTTCATAGAAGCATTATTGACGATTGCCCAAAATTGGGAACAACCCACTGATGAGTAAGGAAAATGTTCACCAACTGACAAGTAAGGAAAATGTGCTCTTTCCCTACAATGTAACCTTACTCAGCCAAAGAAGGAATATGATATATGAATAACATTGATGTATGAATAACATGGTTGAACCTTGAAAACATTAAGCTAAGTTTAAGAAGCCAGACCAAAAGGCAACATATTGGATAATTCCACTTCTATGATGTTCAGCAAGGGAAAATCTATGGAGACAGAATGAAGATTAGTGGGTGCCTAGGCCTGGGTGAACTGGGGGAAACGAGGAGTGGGTGCTAATGGGTACAGTTAGGATTTCTTTTGGAGGAGATGAAAATGTTCTGAGGTTGATTGTGGTGATAGTTGCACAAATCTGACATATACTAAAAACCAAGGACTTGTACAGTTTAAATTGTATGCAATTTTATCTCAAAAATAGAAAAGAATGGGTGTCAAATAGTCTACTCTTTAGTTTCCTGCTGAAACACATGATGGCCCACACAGTACATATAAAAATTGCTAGGAGGACAATCAAGGATCTGCTGAGCAGGTCTCCACTAGCACAATCTAGTTTCCCTCTGTGCATGACATACAAAGTCAGAATGCCAGTCCATCTATCCAGAAAACAGGGAGGGTCAGAAATGGAACCCAAGGAGCTACTTTATAAATCATGATACAAAGAAGGAAGGAGAGATAATATAGTTGAAAACAAGGTAAGGTTGGTTGTGGAATATAATTTTCTTCAACAAAAGATCTACTTAACTACAGTGTATGATTTTCTCTTTTTTTCACTTTCTATGCTTATATCATTGTTCTTATTCTATGTTGCTAGAATCCGTTTAAAGCCATAAGCAAGCAAATATAATGTCAAGTGCTAGAAAATTGCCCATTATGACTCAGACATATGCAACGGGCAAACCAATAAACTATACATTTGTTAAATTATTAACATGAATTTGTACATCCGTGGATTAACAATATCAACACATGTTGAATCTGTAGTGTGGAATTCAAAACCAAGAGACAAGGAACAGAGATGCAGAGATGTTCTCAGTGAGCACTGAGAAAATTCAAAAGGAGAAGTCCTGTGGCCTTGTAACTATAATTTTGCAACTCACTGCAACAAAAGGAAAGAGCGCTGAACAACACAAAGTAATAATGACCCTGACCTCTTCCCAGAGGTATTTTAGCAGAAGTCAGGATTGCCCCCCTAAAGATTTCAGCTCAGAAGCTTAAAGAAGTGGAACTGGGAGCTGGGAATTTAGCTCAGTGGTAGTGTGTTTTTCATCAGTTTTGGGGTATCAGGCCTTCATATCTAGGAATAATAATAGGGACATGATCTTTGAAAAACCTGGCCTTGAAAACTAAAGTTCCTGGGAAGCAGTTCATAATATTTCTTGTTTTCAAATTTCCTTCCCTTTGAATATTTTTTTTTTTTTTTTGAAGAGAGAGAGGGACAGTGAGAGAGAGAAAGAGAATCAATTTTATTTAGGTTTTCATGTGGCCTTTGTTGCTCTGACACCTGTTGTGTACGTGGTGCTGGGGTTTGAATTGGCATCCTGGAGTACACCAGTCAAGGGCTGCATCCCTGAGCCACGGCTCCAGCCAGAATTATCTACTTTTTAAAAACCATAATATTGTTAGCTTAGCCGTCTAACATACTGCTTCCCCCTGTATTCTAGCTTCCACAGATGAGAGATACCATTCGGCCCTTGAGTCTCTGAGATTGGGATAATTCATTGACCATAAGCAGATCTCAGTCCTCCACGAGATATCCATTTAACTCAGGAGTTCTTCTGAGGGGAAACAGCAACGGGAGAAACCCAAGCTGGGCATCCATGATTTGGCATTAGCCCTGGATAACTAAGTATATATACATTAGTTCTTGATTGTTTGATAATGTTTCCCCCTCAATTGTATTGCTGTATACATCTAATAAAAAAAGCAAAACAACAACAACAAAAACAACCATAATATTATTATTCCTTGCCCACACCTTTATGAAATTACTTCATGCACCAATGCTGCTTCCAACTGGTTCCACACTTTGAAAGACAACACGTATATGTGAAGCCTATTTGCTTCTCATGAAATTCTGCCACCACCGTCTCAAGAATGGCAAGGAAAGGTGTTATTTTCGAACTTTCCTGTTTTATTTTTATTTTTATTTTTTATTCAGAAATTTATTTGTTGGACAATCACACAGTCTTCTAACGAAATGATGTAATATATATATATATATATTCTGAAAATTAGATTTACCCCCAAGAGTGCCCCCCCAATTACCCACCCTTATCCCTCCCCTCCCCTTCCCAAAACATCTCTAAAAATGTATTAGGTTGTATGACATTACACCTTATCCGGAATTAAAACATGATAATAGATCTCCTTTTTCAATGGCCAAGGTCTAGTTCCAGCCTCCACAGATGAGTGAAGACATTTGACTCTTGGTTCTCTGGGTTATGCTGATTTCACTCAGCATAATTTCTTCCATAGCCATCCATTTACCTTCAAAGGCTGCAATATCACTGTTTCTTTTTTTAATTTTTTTATTTTTTTACCACTCCCTCATTGTTTCTAATTGCTGTGTAAAACTCCTTGGTATATATGTACCACAGTTTTTGCATACATTCATCCAGTGAAGGACATCTGGGTTGTTTCCATAATTTAGCTATTATAAATTGAGCTGTTATGAACATAGATATTGCTGTGTCGTTGTAATGTGCTGATTCTAAATCCCCTGGAAAAATACCCAGGAGAGGAAAACAGGATCATATGGTGGGCTCATCCCTAGTTTTTTGAGGATTCTCCATACTGCTTTCCAGAGGGGCTGTACCAGTCTGCAGCTCCACCAACAGTGTGTTAGTGTGCCTATCTCTCCACAGCCCCTCCAGCATCTATTATTGTTTGTTTTCTTTATATTTGCCATTCTGACTGGCATGAGGTGATATCTTAATGTAGTTTTCATTTGCATTTCTCTGATTACTAGTGATTTAGAGCACTTTCTCATGTATTCATTGGCTTGATCAATGTCCTCTGTCAAGAAGGTTCTATTTAGCTCTTTGGCCCATTTATTGATTGGATTGTTTGAAGTTTTGTAGTTGAGGTTTCTGAGGATTTTGTAGATTCTGGATATGAGGCCCCTGTCAGAGGAATCATAGCCCATGATTCTCTCCATTTCTGTAGGTAACCTCTTGACTCTTTAGATAATTTCCTTGGTGGTGTGAAAGCTTTTTAGCTTTATGGTATCCCAATCACTGATTTTGACTTTATTTCCTTTTCTTTAAGTGACATGTTGAGAAAGTCTTTGCCTACTCCCAAATATCTTTCTCCTTGCACGAGAATCAAATCAAAATGGTCAAGGAGCTAGGAATTAAACAAGCTACTTGCAACTGATGGAAGACAAATTAGGTCCAACTTTTCTCTTGCAGGGGCAGGTGCTTTGCTCTCCCATGCAGAGCGCAAAGATCCAAGTGTACCCTGCTGGAGAAAGAG
Organism: Aplodontia rufa; assembly: GCA_004027875.1. Lineage (NCBI taxonomy): Eukaryota > Metazoa > Chordata > Mammalia > Rodentia > Aplodontiidae > Aplodontia > Aplodontia rufa. Next base: position 1,047 of record PVKS010050995.1, on the reverse strand, counting down.
TTAGGGGCCAAGGTTTTTGTTCAGCAATGATTGACTTGCTTCGCCAGGTTTGGGAGTGTTCTTTCTCTGCAGCGAGGATGTCCGGGCCTCAGATATCACCAGGCACTGCCTTCCTTCTCCCGGCCTCAAGTTTTCCAGTCTGTAAAATGGGGACAGTAACCGCAATTACCTGCTCTGGGGTGGTGAGCACTGGTCAAGGGAAGGTACGTGAGCCGTCCTGTCAGCGCTTGGCTTGTCGTCGACTTCTGTCACGGTCTCAGGCGACAGCCGTCCCCAGCTACTCTTGGAGCAGGACAGCACTGGCAGGAACAGCTGGAAGACTGCAGGAAAGATCAAGTTACAGCTGGAGAAATCCCAGCACCAGTGAAAGTACATCATCTCTGGCTTGGAGCAGCTCTTCTCTCTGTGACAACCTCCTGCTTTGTCCCTGGCCAAGCTATTGGGTGTTATTGCCTGACTTTAGGTCTGTTACTTACTACAACAACAACAACAACCACCACCGCAAAACAAAAATCAACTTATTTCCAAAATGAACTATCCATATCAGAGATCTTGAGAAGGTAAAGGACTTCTTTGCCTCCGTTTTAATGATGAAACTATTTCGTATACAGATAAGTTGACTGACAAGTCAGGACCCACCAGGTGTATTTAACAAGGGACAATATCCTATCACTTTTGTCTCAGCAAGACTTTTGGAAAAGGGTCTTTGATACCCTTTTCTGCTTGTTCTTTTAGGTTAACTTCACTGTTTGCAATTTGCAAGAAGCATACTAAGAGGGTGGCATTTTGTCAAATTTTAATATTAATTTGGAAAAACTTATTTCTTTTTTTTCTTTTTAAAACTTTTAAAAATTTTATTCAGAAGTTTATTTGTTGAACAATAAGCTTCTAATGAAATAATATAATATATACACATAAATTTTGAAAATAATATTTACCCCCAAGAGCCCCCCCCAATTACCCACCCTTATCCCTCCCCACCCCATTCCCAATACACCTCTACAAATGCCTTAGGTTATATGACATTACACCTTATCCTGATTTAAA
>PVKS010050994.1:0-11323 GCA_004027875.1 Aplodontia rufa | reverse complement strand
GGAAAGCAGTGTGGAGAATCCTCAAAAAACTAGGGATGAGCCCACCATATGACCCTGCTATTCCACTCCTGGGTATCTTTCCAGGGGACTTAGAATCAGCACATTATAGTGACACAGCAATATCTATGTTCATAGCAGCACAATTTACTATTGCTAGGCTATGGAAACAACCCAGATGTCCCTCACTGTAAGAATGGATTCAAACACTGTGGTACATTTATACCATGGAATTTTACACAGCAATTAGAAATAATGAATGATATTGCAGCCTTTGAAGGTAAATGGATGGCTATGGAAGAGATCATGCTGAGTAAAATCAGCTTAACCCAGAGAACTAAGGGTCGATTTTCTCTACTCATCTGTGGAGGTGGGGACTAGACCCTGGACAGTGAGAAAGTTGGTCTGTTATCATGTGTTAAATCCATATAAGATGTAATGCTATACAACATAATCCTTTTTTAGAGATATTGTGGGAAGGGGAAGGGAGGGATAAGGGTGGGTAATTGGGGGGCACTCTTGGGGGTAATTGTAATACCCAGAATCTATACACATTTTATATTATTTTGTTAAAAACTTGTATGGTTGTTCAAAAATTAAAAAAAATAATAAAAAAAGAAAATCTCTGTCAAATGTATTATAAGATCTTCTTAGACTAAGATTTATGCATTAAGAGAAATTGGATTTAAGTATCATTGTACTTTGTATCTATACAATATCGCAGGATTCTAGTTTCCTTTTTTCCTTTTTTTTTTTTTGTTAGGGGCCATACATATTTGAAATTACAAAGAGCTGTGAATGTTTTGGGATCATAAAGAAATCAAAGAATTTATGTGAATAAACTTTTCTTTCTATAACCAAATTCTTATTTGGATAAAACTCATTGTACCTGAAATTGAAGTGATAAATAGAAACCCAAATAGTAATGACTTTGAAGCTATAGTGGATGGAAGCATGACCTGCAATGCCTGCTGACTCAAGTGAAATCTGTATAAATCACCCCATATCATCAGGTGCCATCTGATTTATTTTGGCAGTTGGTATATAGAAGGTATCGTAAAAACATGCCCAAAGCAAGGATTCCTTGGCAAACTAAAATGTAGAGCCAGTAGAATATTTCACAATACATGAAATGGAAATAATCTAATTTTTTTGAGTATAACACTATATATAGTATTTGTTGATCAAAGTCGTCACTCATTTCTTATCACTTTAAATAGACTATAAAGCTGATAAAGAAAATTCTAAAATAATTCAGTCACTTGGGGTTTAAATACTTTTGGTTTATCATCTTTTGATTCCTTTTTGTTTTTTAGAGGGATAGTATGTGTGAGAGAGAGAATCAATTTTATTTAGTTATTCATGTGGCTTTTGTTGCTCGGACACTTGGCTGTGTACATGGTGCTGGGGTTTGAACTCACGTACTTGTGCATGCCAGGCAAGTGCCATAACCACTAAGCCACTATTCCAGCCCTGATTCCTTTCATTTTTTAAAGTGTTTTTTTTTTCCCCTTTAAATTTGAACTAAGCAGTGTGAGCCTATGTAGGATTAGAAACATAGATGTGGATGTACAAATCTAAAATCTTTAATTTTGTCTGAAATTGCTCACAATAAATTGTGAAGTAGAAGATTCCTGAAGTAACTAGTATACTTTTAGTATGGTAACGTCATCATAAAGCTCTTACATGCTTGATTGTTAAAAAAGTTGGTAGCTATCAGAATGTTTTCTTTGCTACTTAACAATTTTCTGTAAGATAAAACTGCACCTCAGCTCAAAGTTAATTAATCATAACTAAGTCAAAGGGAAAAAATGGCTTTACAGAATGTGTGCTTATACGGTTAGGAAATACTTTGTTTCCTTTGATTGCTCCATCAGGTAAAAGGTGTCACAGGTCACCTTGTGTATACTTCTACTTGGCCTCACTGAGAATTCTACTTTGCAGCCCATTTCCTGTGTTGAGAAACATCACCTAATTTCTTTTTATGTTTTGTAAACATAGAGTTTAATTTATAGTGGAATCTAAAAACTGTTATTACATTTGTGTTTATCCTTTACACCCTGTAGAGCAGTGTGTAAAGTAGAAGCAGTCCAGTAGAACTTCCTGCAATGATGGAAGTGTTCTGTGATCTTCCCTAATATGGTAGCCACTTGACACAGGTGGCTGTTGAAGCACTTGAAAAGCTACATTGAAACTGAATTTTAATGTTTCATTAACTTTAATTAATTTACATTAAAATAGCTACATGTAGTGAGTGTCTTTCATTTATTAGATGGTGTGCATCTAGCGGATTCTGACATTTTGAGAAGGTAAAATGCAATAACTTTTATTTTTAAAAGCCCAGTACTGGGCTGGAGCAGTGGCTCAGCGGTTTTGGCGCTTGCCTAGCAAGCACGAGGACCCAGGTTCAAACCCCAGCACCACATACACAACTAAATGTCAGAGCAACAAAGGCCATGTGAAAAACTAAATAAAGTTGTTTCTCTCTTTCTCTGTCTTTCTCACTGTCCCTCTCTCTTAAAAAAAAAAAAAAAGCCCAGTACTTTACTTAAATATTAAGGTCAAAACTGAAAATTATTGGATACATTGTCACTAGTGCATACACTATGCTTGTGACTAAACTTCTTCACTTACAAAATTTGTGAAGGAATAATTTAACACTGTGATGTGTTCAATGGATCTTTTCAACACTCAGAGAGAGAGAGAGAGAGAGAGAGAGACAGACAGACAACACGGTTCGGAAGATTTTTAAGGTTTGAAGCAACTGACTATCACTAGATCTTATGTTGCAAAGGCATTATATAGTTCATGTGGGAATTCTGGAAAGAAAACTAATTATATATTTACTTTGGATTAGCTTGGTACTTTTAGAAGGTAGAAAAGAATCACCAGACTTAAAAGTCAGTGTTTAACCATAATTTTTATTTCCTTCAGATTGGTTCTCCTGATATGCAATAACTTTCAAGTGACCTTTTGAAGATAATAACTTTCTGATAAATTTTAAGAAAATGTCTTTCATCAAGAAAAATTTTGTTGAGAAATTTAAGACTTTCTAACCTAATTAGAATTTGTTTACAGCATAGCTGAATCAAATGAATTTATATTTGACTATATTCCTATAATTTATCATTTCTCACTCTCAGATTATATCATAATCTATTAAGGCGTTTGAGTGAAACATGCCTTTATCTAAATTAAGAAAGAATAGTTATATTACTTTAGACTCACAGTTAAATTTCACAATAATAGTGTCAGACTAGGGTTTTCCTTTTATTGTAAGGAATGGGTCTCTTAAATTTTGAAGCTTCACAATTGATTAGGAAGATGGAGTGGAGAGAGGGAGGGCATATCTCACAGATTATATCTACATCTGGCTAGCCATCTTTGCTGGGATCAGTATTGGCCCTACCTCTACTTTGGAGGAGCAATGAGATTTCCAGGGAAGTGGAATGTTTCAGTTAATTTCAAATACTTGTGGGCCTGACCGGTCACTTGATGGCATGACTAAGCAGTCAGGCAGGGCTCCATGGCCTAGATGTAGATAGAGGACAGCTTGAGTTTAGTGGTATGTATATAGTAATGTCTTTTTGACCGTCTGTTTGTTTGTGTTTTAATAGCTCAGCTTTTACAGCTGACAGGCATAGGAAAAGAAAACTTTTGGAAAACTCATCTCTAAACAGCAAGTTATTAAAAGTAAATGTAAGTAATCAAAATTTGTTTAAATACAAGAGGTAGTTGAGATCTAATCATTGTTTTATTATAACTAGCATTTAATGTTGCTACTTACGGACTTTTATTAATCTGTGCCTTAGATTTGGTGTATTTTACAAAATATTTACCACTTTACTCATAATTCTTGATGTGACATCAGTGAGTCCCCATCTGTCAGTGCCTTTCTTCCATTGATAATTTCTATGTTCCTCTGCCTTAGAAGGCAGGTTGTTCTTAATGCCTAGTCATGTACCTTATTATTTCATTTCTGTGAGATCACAAAGATCCTTGCTTCCTTATGTTAAATGTCTCTATTGCAAATACCTTGGGTCTGAACTTTTGCGAATTTTATTTCTTAGGAATTCTTTAAAAAATTGCACCATAAATTATTGGTGCAATTGGGCTCAGTGGTATACACCTGTGATCCCAGTGATTGAGGAAGTTGAGACAGGAGGATTGCAAGTCTGAGACCAACCTCTACAACTTAGTGAGACCCTATCTCAAAACAAAAAAGGGCTGGGGATGTAGCTTGGTGGTAGAATGCCTTGGATTTATTCCCCAGTACCAAAAAAAAAAAAAAAGCATCCTTTTTCTGATAACCACCTGTTATGATGGTACATGAGCCATTAATCTAAAATTTAAAGATCACCAAGTGTTTTTTAAATGAACTAGTATTTTTGCCCTGCATTTACCTTTGATATCTAGCTGTTCCGACACACGCACAGTCTTCTGATTTTGTGAAACGAACAACTAAAGTGCTTTCATCACCATTTGAATTAATGGGCAGAAATATTTTGAATTGAATTGGTAGATCTACCTCCTAAGTATAGCTTTCAGACATTGTAGTGCATTTTTAGAACCAATCAGAAAAGCAAGCCTCAGTCTTTCAGAGAAGTCAAGTCATTTTTTAAGGTTCTTTGATAAGAACGTTTTTGGTCATTTACGTATGGCTTAGAGTTAAAAGTTTGGGGGAAGGACAAAAATACTTCTGGCTTATGTAATTTTTCAATTTCTGTTACTTTTAATAGAATCTTATATAGGTATTAAGTTTTAGGTTTTTTTCCTGTTTATTTTTGCTTTCTGCACTCCGTGGTATTTTCTTAATGCTTATTTCCTTATAACCTTCCAATAAGATACTCCCATTTAGAACAATCCCAGGATCAGAAGTCTTCTTAAAATATCCATACATTTAGAGACTACACAGTTTTTGTTTGATGTGTTCTTTGGTTAGAAAAGGACAACTTCCAGACTGGCCTAGTGCTAGAGTTTGAAAGAGAGGCCTTTGCTTAACTTTGATATTTGAAACAGTTCACCTTCCCTTGGTATACTAATACCTCTTCTTGTTCCATTTTATAGGGAAGCACTACTACCATTTGTGCAACAGGCCTTCGGAATTTGGGCAACACGTGTTTCATGAATGCTATCCTTCAGTCACTCAGGTAACATTGTAGTAAGAGCTTAAGTAACTGGCATGAAAGATTTAAGAGTCAAGGCTCTGCTTCTGACTTGGGGCAAGTAGTGCAACGGCCCATTCCACAGTTTTCTCATCAGTAAAATTGAGGATAATAGTTCCTACCTCATAGGGTAGTGGGAAGATTAAATAATTGTCAAAAGCCTTAGAGCAGCATTTGGTAGTAAATAACTGTTTGCTGTTATTATTCCTGAATAGGCTACAGAAGGGATCAGCAAACTTCTGTAAATGGCAGGATAGTAAATATTTTAGTTCTTAGGCCGTGTACATGTCTCTCTCAGATTTTTCCCCTTCTACTCAACTTGTCTTTTTCCTTTCTCTTTTTTTAACCTTTAAAATATAAAACTCAGTGTAAAAAATGTAAAATCTCCCTGGCGAAGGGCTACATTTGTCCTTTGGGCCATAGTTTGCAGATCCCAGAGGTACAAGGATCCTTGTCAGAGAGCTTATTTTAGTCATCAGTTAAGTCTCCAGCAAGGTCATAAGGTCACATACTTAGAAGATCTTCAGAATGTAAGAGAAGTAATAAAAATAAAATAGCCAACAAGGCTGACCTCAGTAGAATGTTTTGAAAATTGTGTAGTGTTAGATTTTTTTTTTTTTTAAAGAGAGAGGCACAGTGAGAGAGACAGAGAAAGAGAGGAACAACTTTATTGAGTTTTTTTCACATGGCCTTAGTTGCTCCAACACTCAGTTGTGTACGTGGTGCTGGGGTTTGAACCCGGGTCCTCGTGCTTGCCAGGCAAGCGCCGAAACCGCTGAGCCACCGCTCCAGCTCTGTAGTGTTAGATTTTTAATGATACATTACAGACCAGAATAAACTATCTTCCCAAATCAAATTGCTGATCAGGAGAACCATATTTGATCCTTCCTTAAAGGTACTGTCTTCTTATTTATTCACGGCAGAGAAGAAATTCTAGTTACAACTGAGTTCTCCTTATGATTCTGTATAATGCTATCCAAATAATATTGTTGGTTTCATGGTTTGTTTTTGTTTAAGGAAATTATTGAATACCTGAAAACAAGCACCCTGAAGAGAATAATGGTAACAGTTGATAGATGGAACGAAAATAGGGGATATTTTTGAAGAGAGATTTTAAGTTCTTTTTTCATTTCTATGAAGTTGTCTATACTGTTTCTTAGAGTACGTGAAAAACCACAATGAAGAAATTCAGTACAAGAAATCATATTGAGCATAACTTAAAATTTGAGACAATTAATGAAAGGTTATACTTTCAAAATCCATAGCTAGACTCAGAACTTTCCTTACAATCCTATTAAATTCTGTTCTTTTCTTTTTTAAAAAAAGTTCTTCTTCCCTTCCTTTTAAAATAGTAACATTGAGCAGTTTTGCTGTTATTTCAAAGAACTGCCCGCTGTGGAGTTAAGAAATGGGAAAACAGCAGGAAGGCGAACATACCACACCAGGAGCCAAGGGGATAATAATGTGTAAGTTATCAGAATATGTCCTTTCTGGCTTTGTACTGCAAAGCACATGATTCTGGTGATTTTTATTTTATTGAGTTCATAGGCACATTAAAAAAAACTATAGTGAAAATTGTATTTTAAGGATCTAGCTGCTAATCTTAATAATTGTTGGAATTCTTTCATTTTTGTTTACTATAACAGGAAGGATAAATTTAGCACACTACTTATTGAGTCCTTGGCAACTTAGGTATTCTACAATTGACATCTGTTTATGCAGTAGAGTTCTAGATATAGACTAACATTAATATCATTAGTTTACATGAACTGATCTATCTGTAATGTTGGGTAAACCTGTCTTGGCCAATAAAATTGATTTGTAGCCAGTAGATTAATTATAATCAATTTCTAATTGATATGAAGAGGGAAAAAACAGATGATTATTAAGGACCAAACTTAAATTAATTATAGCCTTGTCCTATTGGGGGTTCGGAAGATCTGACATTATTGTCATGATTTTTGAAGTCTTTACTGAAATAAAATGGTGAATTGTAATCTGTATATACTTAATGTTTTCCCTGTCTGTCCATCCCCAATCCCACAACTCCATTCCCGCTCATTCTGAAAGGGAATGTTATAATGTGACACTGCTCTGCTTCAGTGCCTGAGGGAGAGTAGGATAGAACATGTTAGAAAAATGGACAGTGTGGATAGATCCCCACCATAGAGAAAATATAGCCAGGTGTTGGAGCAAGGATGGTGGTATTCGAAGGGAGTCTTATTTGGTAGCAGTATGTAGAATGAGCTGAAAAATGCTTACATTCAAAGAGGCTTTAGTTGGGTAGGAGGGGATAGTAGTGAAATGAAGAGAAAAAATGCTTGTGCACAAGTTAAGAGTAAAATTTAAGTAGTACTTTATGCATCACTGTCATTTTAGGGTTTAGTTACAGACTGCCTCTGGCTGATTTAGGCAGAAAAGGTGTTTGTTGAAGGGCTGTTGGTGAGCTCACCCATTACTGGATGGTTGCGAAATCAGGTCTGGAGTCTACGTAGCCAGCACCACAGCCATAGTGGACAGCACCACAGAACTGTCCTGTAAGGATATTGCTGCCTTCATTGCACAACATGGTACCAGAGTTCTTACTGCTAACACTACTGAAGATGGGTGCTGGTGGAAGACGCCTTTAACTGCTGCTCCTGAACTCTAGGTGATGATCTTTGCAGCTACCACCACCAGAGAAAATTTGGTACTGTCCCTGTTTCTTTGTGCCAATAATTCTGCTTCCAGTATTCAGATCCCAGGCCACATATGTGTTTTCTGACTGTGAGGGAGGCTGAGAAAGCAGGCACCTGGCCTTTTCAGCCTCTGTGGGAGGCAGGCTCTGACTCCCACCAAGACCCTTGAAGTAGTGGTGAATTCTTCAAATGTAGGAAGAGGTTCAAGTCCTAGAAAGTCAAATACATGATTTGTATACCAGTGACCTAGATTACAGGGGTTGAGAAAGAAGGTATTGAGGTTCTCTGAGATACACATCTGTTAAGTATCCATGAGTGTGGTGGTTATATTGACAGAGAATTTGAAGTTGGAAGTATATAGGTATAGCTACATGTATAGAAAACCAAAATTAACAGTCACTTAAACATCCATGTTTATTTTCTCATGTAGGTACAGGTTATTTGTCCAGGGCTGTTTCACAGAGTCACCAGGTTCCTTCTGGCTTTCTGTTTGAGCAACTATCTGCATGGTGCTGGAGCTCTGCCATTACATCCTCATTCCAACTTGGGGGAAGAGGAAAGGGATTATTAAGAATATCTTAAGGATATCCCTCTCTCTCTCTCTCTCTTTTTTTTTTTTTTTTAAGAGGGACAGTGACAGAGCCAGAGAGAGAAACAACTTTATTTAGTTTTTCACATGGCCTTAGTTACTCTAACACTTAGTTGTGTACGTGGTGCTGGGGTTTGAACCCGGGTCCTCGTGCTTGTCAGGCAAGCACTGAAACCGCTGAGCCACCGCTCCAGCTCCAAGGTTATCTCTTTAAGGATATCTCAGAAGTTGGGAACACTCACAGTTATTTATTCTGGCAGTTCATATATGTTCAGCAAAAATGATAGTCTTATTCTTTTTTTTTTTTTTAAGAGAGAAGGACAGTGAGAGAGAGAGAGAAAGACAGAATCAATTTTTATTGAGTTTTTCACATGGCTTTTGTTGCTTTGACACTTAGTTGTGTACTTGGGTGCTGGGGTTTGAACCCACATAACCTGCACATGCCAGGCAAGTGCCATAACCACCAGGCCACCACTCCAGCCCTATAGTCTTATTCTTATGAGAGAAGAGCAAAATGGATATAGGGGGACAGTAGGAAGAGTACAGGGAATAGTAGGTACATGAGCAGTTTAGTTCACATTGAGTTTGAAGTAACAAGAATAAATTCATGTTGAAAATCAGAGAAACCTGAATAAAATGTTATGGACGAATTTGACTTTTAAATTTGGGTTTGAGAGTCACTGGTATAGTGTTGACCATTGAAGCTCTGTGACCACATGAACTCTCACACAGAAGGGAGCAAATGTTCAAAGATTGAAGTCCAGGAAGAGCTCCAATAAGGGCAAGAAGGAAAAAAGCAGTGACTTGGGAGGCCAAGGCCGGAAAATCAGGCCAAGCTCAGCAACTTAGCGAGGCTGTCTGAAAATAAAAAAGCAAAAGTGGTTGGGGATGTGTCTCCATGGGTTCAATCCCCAGTACAAAAGAAAGAGGGAGAGAGGGGAAAAAGAAATGCAGGAGGTGGAAAAAGAGATCCTATTGCTTATTTTACATTTTTGTAATGGACATTCTGAAGAATTTTGCTTATTAGTTATTCACTGCTTTATTGTTCTGTGCATTTTTAAAAATTCTGATTGTATAAATATGGCAGTACTGTAGTACTCTCACAGTATACCATACGGCTAAAACTAGTTTTGTCAGTAACTACCATTTATATGGGTTTTTGAGGTGCTTGCTCTTAGCAGTCAGACTTAGTACAGAAAAGACTACCCTTTTAAAGTTTTCATCTTTCACTTATTATGCATTTTAGACAATTAAACATTATGCATTAAAATAGTAGCCCCTGATTGATAATGCTAAGGGTATTTTTCCTTCCTCTCTTCCAGATCTTTGGTAGAAGAGTTCAGAAAAACACTCTGTGCTTTATGGCAAGGCAGCCAGACTGCATTTAGCCCAGAGTCCTTGTTTTATGTTGTTTGGAAGATTATGCCAAATTTTAGGTAAGTATTAAGGATATTTTATAATATTAGTATCAGTCTTTACACTGCTTTTAAAACGATTTCTGATAAAGTAGTAGTATTCTAATACTTTTTTTTGAGAGAGAGAGGAACAGTGAGAAAGAATTAATTTTATTTAGTTTTTCATCTGGTTTTCTTTGCTCCAACACTTAGTTGTGTATGTGGCACTGGGGTTCAAACCTGGTTCCTGCGCATGCCAGGCAAGTGCTGTAACCACTGAGCCACCACTCCAGCCCCTAAATAATACTTTTTGATAAAAAAAGAAGAGCAGAAGATATATTTGACTAAACAAATGTATTTATTTAAATTACAAATAGTAGACATTAGAAATATCTTTATCAAAGAGTAGGTTTGTTTTTTTTTTTTTTTTAAAGAGAAAGAACAAGAATGAGAGAGAAGAGAATTGATTTTCTTTAGTTTTTCATCTGGCCTTTGTTGCTCTAACACTTAGTTGTGTATGTGGTGCTGGAGCTTGAACCCTGGTCCTCATGCATGCGAGGCAAAAACTCCAACTGCTGAGCCACCCACTCCATCCCCAAGAGTAGGATATTTTGTTATAAAAATAAAACTCTTAAAAATAACATGTATGCTAGGAAACCATACTGAACATAATTTTCTTGGTTCTTTCAAAATCTTAGAGTAATTTCCATTATATACTGTCTTCTTATACCAACTAAAAATATGCAGATGAAATCAGTAAAAATTCATGCTATTATGTTCACTCTTTTGCTCTGGGTTCTGATGCTCTGAAGAAACTAGTCATGTCCATTAAGAGTAAATGTTGCAGAGAGTAGTAGTGCCCATCCTGCTGTCACAGTGGTAGAGTGACTGTGTTACAGGAGCTTTCTCTCCGACCACATGTGCTGTCAGAGACATCCCACATCTTCTGAGTTAGTCAGCCCTGTGGGGATTCAGGTAATGGCAGACGTGGCACACTGTAAGTGATAAACAACAGCCTTTGGCACCTTGAATAATTTCATCCCTCTGAAGTGAGTTTTGGTTCTTATTAATCATGATTTTGGCACCTAATGTATATCTTTCTCCTTTGCTTGAAATCAGCATACTGTAGTAAAACTTAGAAATACATCTTGTTGTATTGCCTGGTAGATTAATATAGAAAATTGTTTCAAAGGACTGAAATTTGTTGGCTTGCTTAAAAGTTTAGCCTTGAAACAATAATATTAGAAACAATGATATTGCAGTCTTTGAAGGTAAATGGATGGCTATGGAAGAAATTATGCTGAGTGAAATAAACATAAGCCAGAGAACCAAGGGTCGAATGTCTTCACTCATCTGTGGAGGCTGGAGCTGGACCCTGGCCATTGAGAAAGGAGGTCTATTATCATGTTTTAAATCCAGATAAGGTATAATGACATAACCTAAGGCATTTGTAGAGATGTATTGGGAAGTGGGGGGGTGGATAAGGGTGGGTAATTGGTG
>PVKS010050993.1:0-11320 GCA_004027875.1 Aplodontia rufa | reverse complement strand
GGCCACACATCTGTGAGTTAAGGAATAGAAAAACTAGAAACAACCAGTGTGTCTGCCATGTGCAACTTCAACTTACAACTCTAGTAGGTAAAACAGGGCCGTAGCACACCAAGAGCATCCTCTAGTTTATATCAGTCGCACTTTGAAGCAGTACTGAAGCTATCCTAAGATGCAGGGGAAAGAGCAATCCCTTTCTTCTACCTATGTCCCTACTCTTTTTTTATTAAGTAATTTATTTGTTGAACAATCAAACATGCTTCTAACGAAAAATATTATATATATATATGTTTTGAATATTAGAATTATGCCCCCAAGACCCCCCCTAATTATTCACCCTTATCCCTCCCCCTCCCTCCTTCCCAAAACATCTCTACAAATGCCTTCAGTTGTATGTCATTACATCTTTTCCGAATTTAAATCATGAGAATTGACCTCTTTTCTCCATGGCCAGGGTCTAGCTCCAGCCTCCACAGATGAGTGAAGACATTTGACCCTTGGGTCTCTGGGTTATGCTGATTTCACTCAGCATGATTTCTTCCATAGCCATCCATTTACCTTCAAAGGCTGCAATTTCATTGTTTCTAATTGCTGAGTAAAACTCCAAGGTATATATGTACCACAGTTTTTGGATCCATTCATCCAGTGACCTATGTCCCTACTCTTGAGATGGCTGAATTTACTGAAGAGGAATTCAGAAGGATAAACCAACGCTATAGGAGAGAGAATGGAATACAGGTTAATATGATGGAGAAAGCTGAGTGTCAATCAAAATCTGTTCTCACCTCTGAGCACAGAGCTAAGGCATATTTTGCAGCTTCCTTGCCAGGCATGTGTGGCCATGTGACCAAGGTCTCAGCAATTCAGTGTAGGGTATTGAGATGTGCTGTTTCTATAGAGCCCACACCTTGAGACAATGCCCTTGCTCCCTCCGCACTCTCTTCCCTGAAAACTGGAGTTTACCCAAAGGATTAATGTGAACAGAGCAGAAAGCCTACCTCTAACGCAGCCCATAGAATTGGGGCTTGCACATATTCAGGAAGTACTAGAAAAGAAGAATCATTCTGTTCAATTAAAAAAAAACCCTTTTTTAGAGATATTGTGGGTAAGGGAAGGGAGGGATATGGGTGGGAAACTGGGGGGGGGGCACTCCTGGGGGTAAATCTAGTATCCAGAAACTATACACATTTTATATTATTTTGTTAAAAATTTGTATGTTTGTTCAAAAATAAAAATTTTAAAAAAGCCATTAGACAGGATTAATTTATTTGCACAAAGAACAGTTCAGGAATCAGGCAGCATTCAGCACCAGAAGAGGTTCAAAGAGCTACACTATGGGAGTGTGGGCAGGGAGTTTTTGCAGAAAACATGTGAAAGGAAAGCAAAGAAAACATTTGATTGGTTAAAGTGGCAATTCCATAGGTAGAGGCTTGGGATTGCTGAAGTCTCTAACTTCATTTTACTGTTTATGTTGGACATATAAATGTAAAGCACCAAAGCCACCCAAGCTGACCTTCCCAACTGAAAAGTTGAACAACTCTTTCTATATCTCATAAGCTCTTCCAAATGGAAGAGGAATAATTTATCTGATGTGAAACTGGGCACCAGGTAGCTTCATGCCTGGCCTGATCAGGTGGCTCTCATCCCGGGTACTGTCCTGGCCTTGAGGTCGATGCCTCCTGCTGCTATCTAATGGATTCCCTGGGTCAGGGGTCAGCACTGGCCGGCCTTGGGAAGACAAAGGAGCCGATCTCATTGGGCTCCTGCTTTCCTGGCCTTGATGACTGCCATCTTCAGGGCAGCCATTTGGGTAAGTGCCTTCACAACCTCCTTTTCAGACACAAGCAAGGCTCCAGGTTGGATTGGGAACAGGGAAGAGAGTTGAAAGTGTTCTCTCAACTGCAGGCTCAAAGGGAGTCTCTGTTCCGTTCATGGGGTAATCATGTCATGATCCCCATCTGACTTCTGGGCATATTTCTTGCTATAATTTGGATCCCAAATGTCCCCTTAAAGGTGATTTAAATGCTTTGTCCCCAGTGGAGCAAGGAGATGCTTTTTGAAAGTGATTGGATCATGAGGGCTCTGACCTCATCAGTGGGTTAACTCATTGAGAGTTGCGCGGTCTACCAGGAGATGGTAGCAACTATAGCAATGGGGACAATTGAAAGAAGGAGGTCACTGGGGCCACGCCAATATTTCTTGTCCCTGGCCCTGCCACCTCTCTTCCCAGTTGCCCTGACGTGAGCCACTCCACTCTGCCATGTCTTCCCACCATGATGTTCTGTCCTACCTTAGGCCCAAAGCAATAGAGACAGCAGACCCGGGACTGAAAACTGAAACTGTGAGCCAAAATAATTCTTCCCTTTTTAAAGTTGTTTCTCAAGTGTTTTCATCAGAGCAATCAAATGTTGATTAATACATTTCCCAATTTGGTCCAGTAATTTAAGAAAAAGTGGGACATCTGGTACCCAACAAGAGGGCAACACCTCAAAAAAATGATCAGATACAAAGAATGTTTATTTCATTGTGTCACCTCTGCTTAAACAAATATGAATTTTGACTCTTCATATGGATGAACCATTATGGTTGATTAGTTGATATGATCTAACAATAGAATTAAAAATGTGCTGTAGCTGAGATAGCTGCAGGCCCACCAATGATTTATGCTTCCCCTCACCTTGGGTAGGGTGGCAAAGGGAGCTAAGGCCATTTTTTTCCTAGCTCCCTTAACATCTAAGCAAGGACACATAACTTGCTCTTATCAGCGGAACAAAGAAACAGATATGAGGAGTGTAATTTTCATGCCAAGAGGCATCAGAAATGTTCCTTCCGCACCTCTCCTTCTACTGGCCCCCGGCACAGCAGTGTGAAAAGTCCAGAGGCCACATCCTGAAGGTCACGGAGCTCAGCGCAGCTTACAGAGAAGGGAATCTGCAATATGCACTTTGAAATTTGAGCAATAAATGAGCTTTTGGTGTATTCGAGTCGCCATATTTTTATAGTCTATATATTACAGCTGATAGCTCATCCTAACAATAGAAGCATAGTATCGTGATTTAATTTCCTAATTGGCATTGATTCAAGGAGATAATCACAGATATGCAAAAAATTCATGTTTTACAGCATCATTTTTTATTGTGAAGCAACTTAGAAATAATGCAAATGTCATGCCAGAGGGAGTTCACTATATATATTTACCTTTTTTTTAAAGAAAGAAGGGACAGTGAGAGAGAGAGAGAAGCAATTTTTATTTAGTTTTTCATGTGACCTTCATTTCCTGGACACTCTTGTGTACGTGGTGCTGGCGTTTGAACTCGCATACTTGCGCATGTCAGGCAAGCACTGAAACTGCTGAGCCACTCACTGTTCCGGCCCCCTCACTAAATACATTTATGACTATCTTTTAAATATTTAAAATAATTTTTAGTTTTCAATTAAATAATATAATAATTTTTTATAAAACATCAACACTTACAAAGCAGTTGCCACGTTCCAGGCAGTTCTAAATACTTTCACAGTTCTGTTATCCATCCTCCATACATAAGAAAGCGAAGGCAGAGAGGTTAGTAATATCCCTCAGGTAAAACTGCCAGTAAAAAACAGCTGAGAAATTCACATGTGATGATTTGTGAAAATGTCTATTAGATAGAAAGATTTAAAAGCAGAGAGCAAAATAGGTCTACATTCTTATCTCCATTGTAATGCACGGGTGGGCTGTGTCCATTCATCCACTGAGAAGTGTTTATTGAGCGCTTACTACACACAAAGCGCTTAAGCCTGAAACAAGGCTGACCACACAGTCTTCACATTCAAGTAGGGGGAGTATAAAAGATAAGTATATTACAAAATGCCAAGCTTAATAAATACTAAGAAGAAAAGACAAGCTGAGGGAATAAAGGGATAAAAGCTGAATTAGCTTTTCCTTGCTATGACAAAAATGTCTGACAAAAACAGCTGTATGTAACTCATGGTTTGGGATATTTTAGTCCTTTGTCAGCTGGCCCCGTTGTTTCCGGGTCTGTGATGAGACAGAGCATCATTGTGGAAGAGTGTGGTGGAGGCAAACTCCTCAGCTCATGCCAGCTGGGAGGCAGAGAATGAGAAAAAGAGGCCAGGGACAAGACATAGTCCCCAAGGACACATACCCAAGGAGCCAACCCCTTCAGCTGGGTCCCAGCTCCTACAGTTTTCACCGCCTTCTGGTAATCCATTCAGCTACAAATCCATTGATGAATTAATTCATTGATAAAATCAAAGTCCTCATGATCCAATTATTTTGGAAAAGCCCCACCTCTGAACACCGCTATCTCAGGAAGAAGCCTTCAATACACAAGCATTTGGGGGACGCTCCAGCTCTAAACCATAATAAATGCTGAGGGGAGACGACACACTTTAAAAAGTCTGCTCTCAGAGAGTCCATGGGACAAGGAAGAGGGCATTGCAGAGTTCTGGGGAAGTGCACTGCTCTAGCTAGAGTGAACTCCAAAAACCAATAGGCAGGGTCGAACTTGCAGCAGGAACATCACGGTGGCTATCATGGAACACATAGAGAGGCCGCAGAGAAGGGAGGCCCAGACCACGCGGATCTCCATCTTTTCTGGGTGAAGCAGAAGTTCCCTCAAGCAGCCTCCTGAGGCTGTAAGTTTCTGAGGAGAGATCTTAGGCCTTGACAGACAGAAGTGCGAGGAAGCAGGCCTGGGAAGAGAAAGAAGTTGAAATGGGACGCAGCCCATCTCACTGGGAGCTCTGAAGGCAGAAGGTCCAGCTCCGTGTCACCTATCAGTAGGTGAGGCTTCCCGAGGGTGACCTGGGAGCAGGCAACTCTCTTCAGCAGAGACAGTTCTAAAGAGAGGCTCAGCCGAGGGCTGCCAGCCGCAAGCAGTCCCAGCACTTGGGGAAATCAGTGCTTCATCCCTGGAGAGGGGCATTTGAGCAGGGCTCCTGAGCGTCTGGTGCAGGAAAACACTGAGGAAATTTGAGCAAGGGAGTGAAATGATTGGAATCACATTTTTAAAGATCAGTTTGTCCGCTGAACTGAGAAATGACTGTTGGGAGCAAAGTGACCAATTAGGAGGTGAGAGACCACTTTGGGTTTCTGGCCTGGCACTGTCTAGAAAATCAGCTGAGAAGCAGGGTGTGGAGCCTGATCGATGTCCAAAGAAACGTCTCCGTTATTTATATCAAGGTATCAGAGGATCTATCAGAGGATCCCATTTATCTTTCTAACTTCAGTAAGAATTCTGCAGAAAGTTACAAGGATCCTAGCAAGGTACCACCATTCCAGGTTCAGAGAGAGATAATGCCATGATCACTTGCTACAATTACAATCATAAATTGGATTGGAAAACTGCTGATCTTCAAAAGAAGGACGTAAGCTACAAGGGTGACTATGTTATATACCATTTAGTAAGTGAGAAGATGGTGTGGCTGCTCACTGAAATGGACAACATAGACTACACGGGCAAAGCCAATTTTCCCACCGTGTGAAGAAGCCATTCTTTAGACCAGAAAGAGAAAACTTCACTGCTACAAGTACAATAAGTAAATATGGAAAGTTCTAGGCCAGAAATTGAACACTGAATCACCTGGTATATGAGTTTACCAGAGCACGAATTTAATTAATAAATATTGTTCCACTTAAGATCGTAAGATAGGTCTTCACAAGAAACTGTTTCTGAGATGTTTGCATGTGTCAAACTACCATTTTTTTCTGTTTTATTGGTACTTTATAATTATACATAATAGTTGGATTCATATTTACATATCTGTACATGCACATAATATAATTTGATCAATTTCACTCTAGTATTTCCCTTTTCCATCCTCTCTTCCCCCTGGTTCCTTTCCTCTATTCCATTAGTGTCCCTTCTATTTCCATGAGACCCTCTCACTTTTTTTCCATTTTTCTCTCTAACTTTGAATGTTTATTTAAAATGAAAATTCAGGGATTCAACCCCACAGATGTGGTTTGGTTTTTGTTCCAACCACTCAACATGTCTACAATGGAGATGTTAATAGACATTTTTGATAAGCATCATCTACCAAAAAGTAGAAAGCAGGGTGCATTCGAGGGTGACCAAGTGATTATTATCTTGGCAAGTAGAGCAACGGTAAGCAATTATAAGTGACTCTGTGTTCATTGACACCATAAACAGCTTCTGTCCAACAAAGTTGTATGTCACTCTTCAGCCGTTCCTCAGCAACAAACTCCAGTTCATAATGCAAATGTCAGAAAATAGCGCAGCTGAAAGTGATTAGCCAAAGAAAGTGCCAGCGACTCAGTCACAGGGAGACAGGTAGTCAGGGGTACTTCTTGCCACATCTCCTGCCCCTCATGAGAAAGTTTTGATTTCACAACCAAAGTGAAAGAACAACTTCAAATCCCATACATAATACATCCAAAAGAGAAAAGTTGTTTGAATGCTGTACATGGAGAAGCCCTGCTAAGATAAAAGGTTCTGTTAGATGTTTATCTTGCTGGCCGAGAATAAAGCAGTGAGGCAGAGTTGTAATTGACCCAAAAGCATATCTGAGAAATGAACCAAGGAGAACTTGGAGTTGAAAGACTCACGGAAAGACAGCAGTAAGGTGAAAGTTTGGCAAATCAGCAATTCAAATGATGTGAAAATAGGTTTGATCCAGTATTCTGATGTACTGAATGTGTGTGAAATTCAACCTTTTTTTTCTAATATGCATGGGAAGGGACAAAAATAAACTTGAAGCTAATGTTTCAGCATCCTCTTTTTCCTACGCAAACAAAAGTGTACAATTTACCAGAGCCGCTGGTCACAAGCTTCATTGGAAACTCTAGGATGCCAATATGTTCCACCACTGAGCTGAGAAGGTGAAATCTACAGCAAATATTAAATTCATAATCCAAGATTCTGATTAATTCTGATCTACACAAAGACTAGTCTTTTTCTGGGACCATACAACTACTATCAGAGCATTCATCTGATGAATCTTACATGAGAGATATTTAAATCTACCTTTGACTGACGACCTATTATCAAATATAAAAGGGAATAAAAACACTCACTTGATACATGGTCTGAGAAATAAAATTATAGTTAGGATAAAGCAGTCAATTCTTTATAGAAACCAAGAAAGACAACAGTAGTTGACAATAGTTAATAGTAGGCTTTGGCATTTATAATATTAATAGATTTTTGTTGTCAACATTTTTCTTGAGAAAATATAGCATGTAAGATATTTTGAACTTATTCTGAGCATACTACCAATAGATAGGGAGTGGCCCAAGGAAAAAGGCATCAGTATAAATCATATTGAAATTTGTATCTCACCTTTTGAAATCTAGAATTCTAATATGAAAGTTAAATATAGATCTTCCACTTCCACCCTTCATAAAATAACTTGGAGACCTGCTGTCTCACCAAAAACTACAGGCAAAATATATGAGGAAACAAAATTCAGGGATTGAAAAGTAAGAAGCACAGAACTATGATCCTCGAGCAAAGAAAATCACACGAAACAAGCCCCACAATGATCCTGTTTGGAGGCATGTTCTGTCCATGGCACATGGACACAGAGCCCAAGCAAAATAGCTTTCTCAGTGAACCCATGTGAAAAGAACAGATTTCCAAACTCCTGAAGTAGCGGGAATTTTCAGGGGATGCATTGGAGAAGTGGGAGCATAACTGAAGCTCATCCCCTAAATCTACGTGAACATCAGTCTTTGCTCAAAGGCTGCGCTATATACGTCTGTGAAACATGACTCTAAAAAGGCCAGTAGAGAGCCCAGCGTGGTGACGCACACCTGTAATCCCAGCAACTTCGGAAGCTGAGGCTGTAGGATCACAAGTTCAAGGTCAGCCTCAGCAACTTAGTGAGGCCCTAAGCAATTTAGCAAGACCCTGTCTCAAAAATTAAAACTAAAAAGGGCTGGGGATGTGGCTCAGTGGTAAAGTGCCCCTGGATTAAATTTCTGGGAAAGAATGAAAGAGGCTGGAAGAGCTCATGTGATTTGTATGGTGATAGCACAGTAGCAGAGGTTTCAGAATACTGAGAGCCTCTGGGAGTTCCAGCCAGTCAGAGCAGAGTCAGCTGTCACTAAGCAGTCACACCTTTCAGCAAGGGACATTGGGCTAGGACTCAGTTCAAAACAACAAACATTCTTCCAGCAATACACACAAGAAGGACCTTCCCAAGAGGTGGATGAGAGTGCACACCCAGATGCATCTCCACAAGATAGAATCCAAACAACTGGAACATGGCTGTGCAGTGGGTGACTGAGATAGATTCAAGAGTAGACAGAGACTGGGAGAAGCTCAGGGACATTGGATACAAACAGAAGTGTAGCAGAGGGAGAGGGGGGCAATGCTCCTTTAATAGGCTAGAGGAGAAAGACGAAGAATCCCAGTGAACAGCTCTGGCACAAGATTCAGCACCCATCAGTAATCCCAGCAGGAGGCAGGAGGATTATAAATTCAAAGCCAACCTCTACAATTTAGTGAGGCCCTAAGCAACTTAGCAAGACCTTGTCTCAAAGGTTAATCAAATTTCCATAATTTGAGGTTTTGGCACATCTTGAATAATCTATGAAGTTAAGTAGAATTTCCTGTTGAATGTTCTTGTACATAAAAAATGGAGCACATGTCTTTATCGTTGTTCTTATAACTTTAGCCTTCAGTAAAGGAAATAATTTGGCTACAAATATCTAGTCATCACGGATGAAAAATTAATACTAATAATAGCTAGTTTGGGGGGAGAGTGCTGGTTATTAAACCCAGCAGTGCTTAACCCTGAGCCCTTTTATTTTTTATTTTGAGACAGGGTCTCACTAAGTTACTCAGGGCCTCGATAAGTGGCTGAAACTGGCTTTGAACTTGAGATCCTCCTGCCTCAGCTTCCTAAGCCACTAGAATTACTGGCATGCATCACCGCACCCAGCCAATGATAACTAATATTTATTGAAGATTTACTGTAGACTAGGCCATATGCTAACTGCTCTACACATAGTATCTTATTTGTACTAATGGAGAAAAAAAGAAAAAGAAAAGAAAAAATGCCCTTCCTCATTTCATGATGAGCCTTAGAGAGATTAACTGACTCCTCCCTGATAAACTTACTACTCAGAGATGAAGCCTGAGCAGTTCTGAGGACAGAATATCCAACATCAGGGGGGCTGGAGCCATGGCTGGGCAGTTATGGTGCTTGCCCGGCACACGGGTTCAAATCCCAGCATCATGAACACAACTGTCAGAGCAATGACAGACATGTGAAAAACTCAATAAAAATTGATTCTTTCTCCCTTTCTCTCTTTCACTGTTCTTCTCTCTTTATTAAAAGAAGAAGAAGATGTTGAAGAAGATGAAGGAAGAAGAAGAAGAAGAAGAAGAAGAAGAAGAAGGAGGAGGAGGAGGAGGAGGAGGAGGAGGAGGAGGAGGAGGAGGAGGAGAAGAAGAAGATCCAACATCGGAGCTTGTGGGGTTACAGCTCCATGTTCATTCTTACTTTTCCTCATGTGCTTCTTCCCTCTGTGGAAAGTTTTGCTGTGGATATGACCTGCAAAATAAGCAGATTGTCAATCTAATCAGTCAAGTTTCAGTGAAAAGAGGGAAGACTGTCACTTGGAGGATGACATACTAAAACATTTACTATGGAATTACCATGTGTCGTTCTAAGAATGCCCCTTCTGCTGAGCTCAGCCACAGGTGACCACCCAAAATACCTTGGGAGGGACGAGCTGGGCATGCAAAAGAACCATTTGCTATACAACCAGGTATGTGCTCCAGCTGGGTCTCTAATGTGAGTATTGCATATCAGAGAAGCGAATTCAATGTGACAGAAGCGTTTTCTGTCACTTGTGTGCTGGCCAAGACTCCATCCATCCTGCTTGCCAAGCAGAATGCCCCTGACAAGGTCACCAACAAAGTCGCCCTTAAGTGATCAGGCACAGATGATTATTACACGAGCCCTTGTGGCTCCATGTGCAAATGCTGGTGACCGGTATACACAGAGCAATCTGAGAGATGGGAGTTTCAGGGTTATAAACAGAAAACAATCTGCCGCATTCATCCTGTTGAGCACCAATAGAGTACCATTTATCACCAATAGAATACAGAATACGCTGCGAGCAGACAAGAATTGAGTTACAATTTCTTGTCACTGACTCTGTCTTAGGGACTCAAACCGATGATCACAAAATTATTCTAAATTAACAGGTTAAAAAAATAAAGACGCATTTCCTTCAGAGTCATGTGATATCTATTGAGGCAAGGAAGTAGATGTGCCACGTAATTAATTTGTAAATCATTGTGTTCCTGGTCTAAGAATATTATTTAGTCATTGCAAGAGAGTTTAAGCTCAGTAAGCAAAAATAATTGCTCCCATTCTCACTACGCCCGTCACAAGCTGGGGAGGTTCCATGATGGGCCGCATTGTAGCACACCCCTCAAGGGCACTCTTAGGAAAGGCTGGGCTGCAGAACAATGGCCACCGGCCACCATAGGGAAGAACAATGGTCCTTTGGTATCCATCTGGCTCCGTTCTTCCAGCTAACTTCTGTTACACAAGAGGATCCTTAAAATAATCAGTGTTTACTTATTCTCGAAGAGACACAGAAGAATCGAGATCTAAAAAACTTAGGGTGTTTTTCTTCCCCTCCATGCCCTTGTCTGACTTTCCTAAAAACAGGCTGGGAAGGAGACGAGTACTTGTTAAACTGGTGCTTTAAGGAAATATTTAGAAAAAATAGGATGAGGAAAGCATTTCACACACAATTTACATTTTCAATAACCTCACAGGTGGATAATTTACATATCAAAAAACCCACCCATCAGGTGCATAAGTGAATGATTTTCAGTAAATTTGAAGTGTTGTCCAACTCTTACCATAGTTTTACGGCATTTCCATTTACCCCCAAAAGTTTCTCCTTTTTCATTTTTAGCTAATTCATTCTTACCCCAGGTCTATGCAACCCCTGAATTGTCAACAATTAGACATGCCTTTCCTGGGATATACATAAAAATGGAATCAACAATATGTAGTCTTTTGCGTCTGGATTCTTTCATGTGATATAATTTTTTTTTTGAGATTCATCCGTGTTGCAGCATGGAAAACATAATTCTTTACTTTTTATTTGGTGTATAATATTGCAGTGTATTGATTATACCATATTGTTTTTTTTATTTTTGAACAATCATACAAGTTTTTAACAAAATAATATAAAATGTGTATAGATTCTGGATATTACAATTACCCCCAGGAGTGCCCCCCCAATTACCCACCCTTATCCCTCCCTTCCATTGTTTTTTTTTTTTTAAAGAGAGAGGGACAGTGAGAGAGACAGAGAAAGAGAGAA
>PVKS010050992.1:0-11316 GCA_004027875.1 Aplodontia rufa | reverse complement strand
TCTCTCTCTCTGTCCAGCTCTCTTAACAAATATAAAAATAAATCATATATAACAATACTTCCACTTATTAGAAAGAAGAAAACCAATAATCCATCTCATATGATTCCATCCCCCAAACCATACATTTTATTTTATTGGCACTAGGGATTGAACCCACTGAAGGTATGACAGGAGATAATGCCTGATTAGAGTGTCTCTAAGGTTGACGAGGTTAAGTTGTAGTAACCTTTGAAGGTCTAACATAAATGTTACTGCCT
Organism: Aplodontia rufa; assembly: GCA_004027875.1. Taxonomy (NCBI): domain Eukaryota; kingdom Metazoa; phylum Chordata; class Mammalia; order Rodentia; family Aplodontiidae; genus Aplodontia; species Aplodontia rufa. Next base: position 11,059 of record PVKS010050992.1, on the reverse strand, counting down.
CTCTGTGATGCGATTAATATTTTCCATTTGTCTACCTTGAGGTCTGTGGTTTAGGAATGAAAAGCATGGACTTTACTGGCAGACTAAAAGTTTTGGCTTTACCACTTAATGAAACGTGTGACCTTGGCAAGCTGCTTATACTTTATGTATCCAGTTGTCACATTCACGAAATGGTGACATGAGTAGGACCTTCTTTATTGGGTAATTGTGAAGATTAAGTGAAATAATGCAAACAAAAAGTGCTTGGCATGGGAACCTGGTATTTAGAAAGTATACAGTAAATGTTTGTATTCTCATTGCTTGGAAGAGAGAAGTTTGGATGTAGGGAGGATAAGTTTAAGCCTGTTATAGAAATTTGAAACAAAGGTAAGAATTTGCATTTCTAAGTATAACACACAAACTTTTCATCTTCCTTGATATTTGTCCTAACCCTTGTTTTAATCGTTTGTTTTTTTTTTTTTTTGCTAAATTGCCTTTCTCCTTCCTGCTTTATAAACCTCTATTTGTGAATTAGCCAAGCCATATTCCTTAATCCCTGCCTGTGTTCCCGTTTCAGTCCCAATTACAGTAGCTTCCTTTGTTGCAAACAGGAAGTATTCGATTTGTCATTTCTTTTAGAGCCTGAGCCTTCGGGTGAGTTGGAGACCCCTGTTCAGAAGCATGATGTTCTTATGGAAGAATCAACATTAGAGGAAATAATAGAAAGAAGCTTCAAGGATGATGGTTATGACTTGATGGCAGATTTAAGGAAACGTTACGGGAGAGCTGACGAGGGTCACGGCAAGCGACATTCAAAAGGAGCACACAAGAGAGCTCATAGGCGAGGCAATAGGGGTGAAGAACTCAACTCCGAAAAGAGCTCCTCTGCGAAGAACTACAAACGAACTTCCGACTTAATCAAATATGTGAGAGCCTACTTAAGGAAGAAGTCTCGGAGGTATAACGAATCCAAGAAACCCTTCAGTTTTCATTCAGATCTTGTTCTGAACCGCAAAGAACATTCTGCAGAAAAGTCCCGGAAATGTGGTGAGGGTGGGAAGGGCCTAAGTCGTTCTTCAGCTCTTAGTGAACACCAGAAACATCAGAAAATTCTTTTGGGAGACAAAACCCAGAAGTGCAGTAAATGTGGGGTGGCCGTTACTCAAAGTTCATCCCATGCTAAGACAGAAAACTCTACGTGTGAAAAATGTCGGAAAGATGTACGCCAAGATGAGGAATCTGGGACTGGAGAAAAAAGTCATCAGTGTACTAAATGTGGGAAAACCTTTGACTCTAATGCCTTGCTCACCAAACATGATGGAATTCAACCTGGAGAGAAGCCCTCTATGTGTAATGAATGTGGAAAAGATTTCAGTGACAGTTCATCGCTCTCACCACATCATAGAACTCATAGTGGAGAAAAGCCCTTCAAATGTGATGATTGCGGAAAAGGTTTCACCCTGAGTGCCCACCTCATTAAACATCAGCGAATTCATACTGGAGAGAAACCCTTCATATGTAAAGACTGTGGAAGACCCTTCAGTGACAGTTCCTCTCTCGTTCAGCATCAGCGAATTCATACTGGAGAAAAACCCTATAAGTGTAACGACTGCGGAAAGTCCTTCAGTCATAGTTCTTCCCTTTCCAAACATCAGAGAATTCATACTGGAGAGAAACCCTACAAATGCGGCGAATGTGGAAAAGAATTTAGACAGAATTCCTGCCTCACTCGACATCAGAGAATTCACACTGGAGAAAAACCGTATCTGTGTAAAGATTGCGGAATGACTTTTAGCCATTTTACATCCGTCATTTATCATCAGAGACTTCATTCAGGAGAAAAACCCTATAAATGTAACGATTGTGAGAAAGCCTTTCCTACCCATTCCCTCCTCAGTCGTCATCAGAGGATTCATACTGGTGTAAAACCTTACCAATGTAAAGAATGTGGGAAAAACTTCAGTCAGAGTTCATCTCTTAATGAACATCACCGAATTCACACTGGAGAGAAACCCTACGAATGTGACTTCTGCGGGGCAACCTTCAGTCGGAGCTCAATCCTTGTAGAGCACGTAAAAATTCACACCCGCAGTAGAGAGTATGAATGCAACAAATGTGAGAAGATTTTCAAAAGCAATTCAGGCCTTATCAGACATCGGGTGTTTCACCTGGAGAGTAATTCCGGGAGCAAAGTGAAGAAGCGGAAAGTCAATCCAAAAATCCCCTCATCAAATAAACCTGGCATATAAACTACTGTAACATTGATCAGCTGCTGCAACTTTGAAGGGTTGGCAGCCAGAAAAAATGCTCATCTCCATTCATCCCTCTTTTCAAGGATGTCGGTTGCTGGTTGGTAAAGTCACATGGAAAGAGAAGAAGGGATGTGACGTGAAATGCTGCTAAAAAGCCAAGCTTAAATTTGAGAAGCTCTTTTCTTCCGTGAATTTCCCTCTCTTTTGCTTCTCTCCCACTGCCATGTAACATGATGGAAAAGAGAGCCTAACTGGACTCACATAACTGGATTCTGTCCCAGTTTTTCAACCAGCTCACCATACGACCTTGCACAAATCATTTGATCTTTTGGAATTTTAGTTTCTTTGCTCGTAGAATGAAGAGATGGGACTATTGATTTCTAAGTTTTCTTTTGTATATGCGATATTCTCTGATGCTGTGGAAATAATTTAAACATTTTTTTCATCCATTAGATTTTTCTTGTAGAGGATGTCTCTCTTGCAAGACACCGGACGTACAACCATGTGATATGCTTTTTGAATACTTGATGCAGGAATCCCTTGAATGTGATGACTACGAACAGATCTGGGGAGCTCAAATGAGTTTCCCTTTAGAGAATGTTCTAGCCAGACAAAGCACCCCAACTTTTTTCTTTTGGGTATTTGGGTATTTTGGGTATTTGGCTAAGGGAATCGAGAATACAATTTATCCATGAGATGAACAGTCCTAGGAAAATAGGTTGCGGGTGATGGAAAAGAAACACATGCTGAGAACTGCTATTCTGGATGGATTTTTCTTTTGCAAAATAGCATATTTTTAAAAAGCCTTGTTTATGGCAAGCGCAGCTTTCTATAATTGCAGTGTAAGCATTCTGAGCAGCAAAGGTCACGAGCAGTTAGAATGGGTCCAACTGGGCCCTTGGACATGTTTTTGGTGTACATGATTTTGTGTGTGTGTGTGTGTGTGTGTGTGTACATATATGTACTTGTTACTATTTTAAAATTAGGAAATTTCATGTTAAAAAAGAAAACCAGTAGTCTGTCTTTAAAAATTCTAAGGGCTGATCACACTAGACCCTTATTTCTCTGAAGCACTCAGCTGGTCCTGAGTAGCAGCTGCCACCTTTAGAGGAGAAATCTACTCTTATTTGCAGGTTCTCTCATGTATATAACCTCACTTTCCCTCTATAGGAATTTGTTGTTTTGATCCCTTACCATCTGGAAAGTGCATATACTAAAATCTAAAGCAACCCCCTTGATAGCTAGTAAAATTCAGGAAAAGAATGTAGAATTGATAAGAATAACTTTGCAGTTATATTTTCTGTTGTAAGATTAGACCTCAGAGGAATGGAACATACGGGTATTGGTGGATTTTTTTGTTTATTTCATTGAGGAGTCTGAATAATAATTTCTAACTAAAAAAGGAACTGAAGACCCTGAATGAGTTAGGTTTAGGTATCAGATCATTGGGTTCCAGAGAAACCCCACTGACTCAACAGTGGTACAGAAATGAGTTCCTAAGGTTGAAATTTGAAGCAGCTCCTGTAAAAAGAGAATCAAACCAGAAAACTCTGGGCTTATGGAAATAGATCCTTCATGTGGATCTGAGACTCAGGAACGTTTGCTGTAATGTAATGTGTTTAGGTTTGAAATGCTACCTCTGGATATAGGGTTTTGGGTTTCTTCTGGTGCCTCTATCACCCTCCACCCTCAAAGCCTGCTGTACAGATTCTGCTAAACGACAGCTTGATCTGCATAGTTACCCCTGACTGGACCAACCACGGAAGGAGTGTGACCCAAGAATCATTCACATTGGTGTAAGTTTGTTTTTTCCCTTGTAGGAAACAATTAAAGAAATGTGTAAGACTCTTGAGTCTTAGTGAGTTTTGGTGAATTTACCAAGTTGTGCAGCCGTTACTGTAAATCCATTTTTTAGAACATCACCTTCATCAGATCCCTTACACCCATTTACAGTTCATCTCCCCTTTTGTACTCTGACTCTCAGACAACACTAGTCAATCTACGTTCTGTCTGTGGAGTTGCCTTTTCTGGACATTTTGTATGAATGGAACCATACGTGGTCTGTTCTGTCTATACTTTTGTTCTTATTGTTTCATAGTATTCCATCTTGCGGATATTTTGTCCACTGACCGATTAAAGAATATTTGTTTTTTTTTTTTTCCAGTTTTGAGCTGTTTTAAATATTATGCTGCCTTGAACGTTAGTGTGTAAGTCTGTGTGGATATTCATTTTCATTTTTCTTAGACATCTCTGAGTGGAGTTGCTGGATCATATGGTAAATTTTTGCTTCATTTTTAAGGAAACTGCTAAGTCATTTTCCACAATGATTGCATTTCTTTCCGTTCTGACCAGCAGCACATGGAGGTTCCTATTTCTCTGCATCCTTGCTAGTCTTTCTCATTGTGTGTTTTATGTATGCTTGTTTTTGATTTTTGCTTATTTTTTATGACAGCCACCCTGGTGGTTCCAGTGGTATTTCTTCATGGTTTTAATTTGCATTTGCCTGATGACTGAGGATGTGATTCATCTTTCATATGCTCTTTAACCATTTATGTAAAGCATCTAATGTCTTTTCAGATCTCTTCTACTTAAAAATTGAATTGTTGTTAATTGAGTTACTACCGGTCCCTTACCTGGATACAAGTTGTTTGTCCAATACAGCTTTCTAAATGCTGGATAGCTACTGAAGGAAACCACAAATCCTACTACGCAGTATTTATCAGTAACTAAGTACATATAATTGACTGAATGGCATTCAACGTGAACCTGGCCGATCACCCACATACTTAAATATGTTATTGGATTAGGTCAGTTCAACAGAAGATTTTTGTTTGTTTTTAACCTGCTAATTTCATATAGAATTGATTTCATTAAGTCTTATTTAACGTATTCTTGTTTACTTTGACGAGTTTTAAACTTTGCCCTGTGACAAATTTCATTTTTTAATGAAGGTCTTGATTTTAAAAGTGTTTCCTCATAATGTGTTTCTTTCAAAGAAATTTAGGTCACAGGGCAAGACAAGCTTACTCTATATGAATTCACTTTTTTTTTCCTTTTTTTTTTTTTTTTGCCATGTTTGAGATTGAACCTAGGGCCCTGGGCATGGTAGGCAAGCGTTCTACTTCTGAGCCATGGCCCCAGCCCCTGAATTCACTTTTATTTTATTTGTTTTAAAATTATTTTTTAATGTAGTAAAATATGCAAAATGTAAAAATAGCCATTTTGGTTCTTTTGGGGTTGGATAATTCAGTAGCATTTATTACATTCACATGTTTGTGTAATCATCATGGTTAATCTCCAGAACTTTTGCATCATCTCAAACTGAGATTCTATACTCATTAAACAGTAACTCAACATTTTTCCTCCATGCTCATAGCAACCACTATTCTAATTTCTCCACAATTTTGAATTTTAGACACGTCATATAAATGAGCTCATACAACATCTGTCCTTGATGTCTTTTTTCACTTTGCATAATTTTTGGCAAACATTCCTTTTTGTTTCAAGGAAATCTTGAATTGGATTTTCTAGTACAGGAAATCTTTATAAAATTCTTTTGTAAGTCATTCAGATAACATTGGTAATGAACACAAGATCATTATGTGTATTGTCTTCCATTTCATTGGTTCTGTAACTAGCAGTAATTATTCCATAACATTTGCACATATGTACTGAAGATTTTTAGTATCTGTATCCATGATACTTGGAATCTGCTTCATAAAACGGAATAAGAATATCTTCATTATGAATTGAACACTGAAATAAAGCAACGAGAGAAAAATTACTTGACTTTGAAATTTTGATCTCATATTTAGACAACAGAGCTAGAATTCTATCTGCCCAATACAAATTAATCTCTCATTAAAATTCTTTGGTAGATGGAAATTTGTCAAAAGTTTGTCATGAATTTAAGATTTTAGGCAATGAATTGACATTTCTTTGTAAATTTGGATGTCCTTTAAAACAGAACATACCCCAAGCTTTCCTTGGGCAGTGTCTTACATCACACAATAACTCTAAAACTAAATACTTGAAAATTTTCAGATTTTGAATCAATCTTTCATATTATTAGAAATTATGACTATATATTCTATAATCAAAATATAATTTGCTCATGTTTATTCTATGAGCAAAATTGCTTAATGATATAATTAAAATTTTCTGGGTTTTTTTGTGTGGTTTTTAAGCAGTCCTACAGTTTTCTAAATGAATTGTCATATCTAAGATGATAATTTCTTTTTTTTTCTGTGGTAGTGCTGGGGACTGAAAGTAGGGCCTTGTGCATGCTAAACAAGTGCTCTACTACACCTCCAGCATGGTTCCTTTTATCTCTAAAGTTCCTTTTTGTATGGGCATGTGCAAAAATCAAGCTGTTTTAATAGCTGCTCATGTTTACAAACTCTGTTAAACATTTTTTTAAATTGTTTTGTTAGATATTTAATCCTCATTTCATATGACTGTTTGTGAATTTCTTTTTAACTAAATTGTTAAAAATGTAAAGCTTAAATAGTCTTAAGTGTTGTCCACTATATCATCTTTAACACTTAAATTCAGCAGTCTTCTCATTTTGATCTGCTATAAATTGCAATCCGCATTCATCTTGGAACGTGCACTATAGTCTCCTAGTCCCTTTTTTACTGGTTGTAGTACTAGCTTCTGTATCTGCACTGAATTCTGCCTCAGTAATATGCCTTTAAAATTTAAATATTTTCCATATTTAAATTTAAATTAGAAAATAATTATAAATAAAATAGCAAATATCTCAATGAGTATGATTTCATACAAAACACTATAACTTGTGCTGTCTGCATAGGTATATTCTAACTTGTGCTACCTGCATAAAATATCCAAGTAAACCCATCATAATATTCCATCTGTGCATAGAAAAAAGTCATCTGAACTGAATCAATCTGTTGATACTGATAGATTGGTGATAGGTTTGTGTGTAACACTGAAAATAATGCACGTTCGTATACAAATGTCCTATGCGATACAGTGGTTAAAGTGAATTGTAGTTCGATAAAGACAATAAAGTTGTGTTTAATGAAATAGTTCACTGTGATTCTGTTTTTAATTTTTGGGCTGGGGGGACATACCAGGAATTGAACTCAGGGATGCTTAACTAACATTGAGCCATAGCCCCAGCTGTTTTTAATTTTAATTTTTATTTTTTGAGAGCTTGTTTGGAGGTTCTAGCAGGGGAGCACAGCTACTCGTATACCCTTGACTGAAGAACGGTCCTCCTCTATCAGGGAAGGTCGTCCTCTTCGACTGAGCGTGCAGCTTCCGGAGGGACGCACATGGAGCGGTGAGGGAGGAAGGGGACACCCGCCTAGCCAGCCAGATCAGCTGAATCAACCCTGGCGATCAATGAGGTGACAGATGTCGCAGCCAGATCTCCCTCACATCCTTAATTTTTATTTTTTTTATTTTATTTTTTTTATAAGGATAAAGTACTTTTTTTTTTTTTTTAAGAAAGAGGGACAGTGAGAGAGAGAGGGAGAGAGAGAAACAACTTTATTTAGATTTTCATGTGGCTTTTGTTGCTACAACGCTCGGTTGTGTACATGGTGCTGGGGTTCGAACTCGGGTCCTCATCATACATGCTAGGCAAGCACCATAACCGCTGAGCCATCGCTCCAGCCCCTTAATTTTTATTTTTTAAAGAAAGGGAAAATGAGAGAGAAAAAGAATCAACTTTATTTAGTTCTTCATGTGGCTTTCTTTGCTCTGACACTTTGCTGGGGTTTGAACCCATTGTCTTCATGCATGTCAGGCAAGTGCCCTAACTGCCGAGCTACCCCTCCAGCCCTTTAATTCTTTTTTTTTTGAGGCAGGGTCTCATTAAGTTGCTGATGTTGGCTTTAAACTTGTGATTCTCCTGCCTCAACCTCTCACTGTTTTTAAATTTTTGCTATGTGGCACTATTTGCATTTCCACCTGTCCATACCTCATGTGACGACCATATTGAACAGTGTAGAATTAGAGAAAGCAGTGCTGGTTACAGACAAGCCAACAAGTCACAGAAGTTAACTCAAGAAAAGTTTATTTTCCAGGCAGACTTAATGACATATTATGACTTTCGATCATTTTGTAGCCTTGCCTTCTGGGAAATGTGACCTCCAAGGCCACAGAGGCAAGGAAGGTCACTGGTGCATTGTACGGTGTGTGTAAGCACTGGCCGAAAAGAGCTTAGATCCATGGGTCACAACTGGTGCTAAGGACACTGCAGAGAATTCACAGGGGCTTCCCAGGATATTGTATCATTAGTGACAGCACAGCTCCTACTGCTAGGGACAGCATGAACTGGAACTACTGTGTTGTTGGAACTACCTGGAAATTGGAATTGGTATTTCCCATAGCAGGCTGTGGGAAAATGATGTGGTACTGAGATTGCTGTAACCAAGAAAGTTTGGGAACATCTGGCTTAGAAATCACTTCTATTCTCTTCTGTAGGCCAGAAATCAGTCTCATGGCCCTAGCCTAACTCCAAGGAAGGCTATTCTTATTGTGGGATTATTTTTTTCTTTTCTTTTTTTTAAAGAGAAGGATAGTGAGAGAGAGAAACAGAATCAATTTTTTATTGTGTTCCACATGGCTTTTGTTGCTCTGACACTTGTTGTGTATGTGGGTGCTGGGGTTTGAACCCGTGTACTCGTGCATTCTGGTCAAGCACTGCAACCACCGAGCCACTGCTCTAGCCCCTGTGGGTTTATTTCTACCTCCATCTTTTGATCGCCATTCCCTTTCGTTCTTCCCCCACACAGTGCATACCTTCCTCAAGGAGACAGTCCAAAGTCTGATGTGATCAGGGTTTCTAACTCAGAAGTCCAGCTTATCTGGATTAGAAGCTTTTGAGTTGCACCTAGGTTTTGCCTTTGGGACCCTAAATGTCAGTGCCTGTATAATTTTTCTTGGAGCAATGTCATTTCTCCAGTAGGAGATATAGTTTGTCCAGAGAAGTCTTCTAATTAGTCCAAGGCATAAGCCTGACTACCATTATTCTAGAGTAGGTGGAAGAACGCTTTGTGGCAGAATGGGAATTAGAGTTCATTCCTTGATATAGATAGGCTTCCAGTTACCTGTTTTTAGTCTCACACCTTTCTATATGTCTCCAGACTTGGGGTGCCTGAGTTAATCACTTTTCAAGTTCTATTTGGTGACACACAGCACTCTCCTGTGGGAAGATGATCACCTGACCAAAGTACAGCACACAAACTGCTCCTTCTTCCTATTTTCAATAACTATCTTTTTAGCCTCTGATTTCTTTCCCAGTTCAAGAGAACCTGATGTCTCTACATCCTAAATCTTCAGATCTCATTAGTAACATGTCAGAAGGCAGTATGCCTATTTTGGATCTCAGAATTTCCAGGATTTATCCAGGGGCTTCTGAACTTTTTTGACATGATCTCATCATTTGCTTTCTGGTGTAAGATATTCTAGGATCACCTTGGTGAATTTAATTTTTTTATACTGGGGGTTAAACCCAGCTCTTGAGCATGACACTGAGCTACATTCCAAGCCATCTTGGATCTTCTTCCCCACGCCCTAGAATAAGCCACTTCTCCAAGGAGCTTCAGTTCCTTTTTGTAGAGAATGGTCTGTAGAAACCATATTCTGAGATTTTGGTGTTCTCATCACTATTGGGATGTCACTACTAAGCCCACTTAACAGAATTAGGGAATATATATATATATATATATATATATATATATATATATATAATATTATATTATATATATTTGTATGCAGTATTTCTGTATATATTGTACATACCCATAGTAGCAACCATATTTTGTCTCACTTGCATTGAAATTCACAAGTTCACACCAATACTTCTAATTCTAATCTAACACCACAAGGTTCTTCCCATGTGTAACTCCCTTTTCTGGCAGAAACGCTGGCTTCCATTGTCTTTAATTTACTTGCTTTATCACACCTTCTATATATGGTAGTCTTCTGTCATGACCCTTCCATCTCTCATGCAAATGCTGCTTCATTCCACTTAAGCTCTGACATCCTGCACCTGCCCACTATGCTTCCTTTTCCTTGTGAATGCTCTTTCCCTGTGCTCCACCAGCCCCTTCTGGGCCCACTGCCACACACAAACTCGCCTTGGGCTCTAACCTCCACAGGAGGCTATCTCATGCATACGCACATCTTCAAACTACTTGGGATCCAACTGCCGGCACTGGGTCACTTACTCCCATGTGGATACTGTCCTCACCCCACCTGGGATCATATGCCCCATGCCAAGCCATCCCTCCACATCAACACCCTGCTTACTCTGCCTGAGTTCTTACAACCTTTGTGGGATTGTTGCCATGCATGATGTTCTCCTCACTCTGCTTACACCACACCAGGCAGCCCTCTGTTAAAATGCCCACCTCACTCTGCTTGGACCCTTGACACCCTTCGTCAGACCGTGACACCAGTGACCTCTTCGCTCCTCTTGGACTTTCTTTCTTACTTTACTTACAGTAGTGGAGATTGAACCCAGAGGTGCTTAACCACTGAACCACATCCCCAGCCCTTTTCATTTTGTCATTTAAGACAGGGGTCTCACAAAGTTGCTGAGGCTAGCTTTGAACTTGCAATCCTCCAGCCTCAGCCTCCTGAGTCACTGAGATGACAGGCATGTACAACTGTGCATGGTTCCTCTGTGACTTTCATACATGATTGAGGTTGGGGAGCCATACTGTAACTCAGAAGCTTTATTCATTTTATTTGGACTCCAACTCCCCCACCAGTCTACAAGAGAACACCCAATACCTCCCACCCTCTTTCTGCTCAATGGTGTACACACACACACACACACACACTCACAC
>PVKS010050991.1:0-11313 GCA_004027875.1 Aplodontia rufa | reverse complement strand
ACAATGGAGTTCTACTCAGCTAATAGAAACAATGATATTGTGGCATTTGGAGGTAAATGGATGGCAATGGAAGAAATCATGCTGAGTGGTTAGTCAAGCCCAGAGACTGAAGGGTAGAATGTGTTTTCTCACTTGTGGAGGCTAGAGCAAAATCCAAGTGTGGGTGAAATGTTGTCACACTCATGTATTAGAGCTAGCACAGGCATAGCAACACATAATTTAGGAGAACCATAGATATGTATGGTGAAAGGAGGGAGGGGACAGGAGAGGAGGGGAGAGCGGGGGCAGATAGTGAGTGAGGAACTAGGGAGACAATCAACAATGTAGCAAACCCTTTACCTTCCTGATAAGCCAAGTAATATTTATGCAATCATTTAATTTTTGAAAATTCACATTCTAAACATTTATATTTGTTGTCAGGGCAAAATGTAGAAGAATTAAGTGACTGGGGTGTGGGCAATGTGGGGGTAACTCTGCTTTAGGAACAAATGCATATCATAATTTTACTTTATATGTATTTATGATTATAGAAATACTCAACTTCTTAATGAAAAATTTAAAAAGGTTTATTACCACAAACCCAGGGGATGCTAGTTAAAAACACTCATGAAAATAGGCATATGTGTTTTTTTTTAATCATTTTTGTTAACTGGGGATTAAACTCAGAGGCACTTAACCACTGAGCCATATCCCCAGCCCTTTTTATTTTTTATTTTGAGACAGGGTCTCTCTAAGTTGCTGAATTTGGGTTTGAATTTGTAATCCTCTTGCTTCAGTCTCCTGAGCTGCTGGGATTGCAGGCATGCACCACTGGTTTCTTAAAGCTGTTTTAGTCTTGCCCTCTCTCCCATTGGGCTCCCCATAGTGAACCCTATACCTCTCTGAAAAGTGCCACCTCCACCTCCAGTGCTGCCTGATGCTGCCAGGAAACAAGGTCACCCAAGAGCCTCATTTCACGAAATAGCATTTTCTCTCCATCTCAGGTATTTTGCTTTTCCTTTCCCTTTCCTGATATGAAACTTGAGGAGCACTTAAGGTTTAATAAGCTAGAAGGAGAGCTAGAACTTAAAAGCCTTTGCAGGAAAGCAAGCAAACAACTGTTATTTTTATTTTCAAAATCTTTTTCTTACGATATCTGAACAAACACTCTAAAAGTGAAGTGGAAACAGAGGTTGGAATGTCTTTCTATGTTGATATTCTGCACCACCACCCACATATAGATCAAGTTTTTTCTCTGCCAAACATTTATGTCCCTTTGGGAAGGGAAAGCTACAGCATTTATGCTGTCTGGAAGCCAACTCCTGTCATACCATGATGTTCCCACCAAAGGATCAAAAATGACCTCCGAAGGCCCACTGTTCATTTCTTCCATCTGTAGGATATCCTACGTTGAAATCACCAAGATCCTGCAAAGCCTTTCCAAAAAGAAGTGTCTATAACACAAAGTGGGGAACAATTGGTGAAGGCTGGGTCAGGTCAGCATATTCCAAACAGAACCTCGTGTCCATGTGCGCGAGTTCACCCATTTTTGTATAATAATGGAATGAAGCTTCTGTACATTGATTCCTTCTTTGTACTGAATAATCCAGACCTGTTGCAATTCAGTCTTTTTGGCCTCAGAAATACGTGTAAAGGGGAAACTTTTCCCAAGTATCTAATTGTGTTCAACAGTAGCAGCACCGCAATATGGGATACCTTTGGAACTAATCCAATTAACAATGTTTAATTGGAATCATTAATCTGTGTGAGGAAAATGCTGTGGTTTGGATACGTGCTTCCCATGTGATGAAAGTTGGTTCCAATTTGGCAGGAGAGGTAGGTCCTAGAACCATTAAGAGGTGGAGCGCTATAGGACATCTTCAAGTCACTGGAAGTGTGTCCTTGAAGGAAGTACTGTCTTTCCTCTTCATCTCTTTCAAATCCCTTGCCATGAGATGAATAATTTTATCACACACTGTTGCTGTGATGTGCTGTCTTGCCACAGGTCCAAAAGCAATAGGGTCAACCAATCATGGAGTTACACCTCAAAAACTGTGAGCTAAAATAAACCTTTCCTCTTTATAAGTTTGTTATCCCATGTATTTGATACAGTAATAGGAAGCTAACTAACACAGAAAATAGCCAGAATAATGCCAAGCAGTATTCTTGAGAAAAAAATCTAATACTCCAGATTCAATTTCATGTAAGATAAATGGGTATATATATTATCTCAGTTTTTCTAATAAAATTAAGTAGGAACCAACGTTAAATATATTTAAAAGTAGCTAAGAAATATGAAAACTTGTATATATCTGATGAATTTCTTAAACACTTTCACCTTCACTTACTGACCATGAGATATCTTCTTTTGTGAAATATATTTTCAGATTTTTGCATATGATAAATAATCTATAAAAAATAAGTGTCCTGTTAATGCTCACCTGAAGTAAAAGTAAGGTGTACATTTAAAAAAAAAGGAACCTTTTTTTTGGACTTGACCATTAAACAGAATAGACTTAAAATTAAACATTTCATCTGCTGGCCCAACCTAATATAAGTAATGAGTCATTGTATTATTAGAATTAGACACTTTGCCCTCTAGGAAATCTCTGTTACTTATGTTTGGCCTGAAATGGAAAGAAAGAAGAATTGCTTGTTATTTGATGAACTCTTCAAAACAGAGGTATTGGTCCAGGTTGGGTTTTAAGGACAGCACAGACATAGACAATGGATAGGAGCTTTAATGCTGAAGTATTTGGAAAGAGCTATATTTGGGAAATTAATGTGAATGCTTTTACGTAAAAGGAGGCTTTGAAGAAAGTTTCGTAATTTATCATGATTTTTAAAAAAGCATTTCTAGTTATTCATATAACAACTGAGAATTAGGATGGCTTGCATAAGCAATTTAAGCTTCAAATAAGCATGTTCTCATATCTTACTCAACACCAATGGTTGAGAACTCATCTCCAAATACTCAGAAATTTTTTAATGGATGCATAATTGTCATTGAATAAAATACACAGATTCCAGATGCTCATTTCAATGAGATTTGGCAATTGTTTACATATACAACATCATCCAAAATGATATTGAACATTTTTGTCTTTTAAAAAGCAATATCATGCCCCTTGCTAATCTGCCCTTAGTGGTAGTCGATATTGTAAGTTCCAAAATGAATGAGGGTTTTCCTTGCTCTTTAACTTCATATAATTTGAAGCATGCAATTATATATTCTACATTCTGTTTTATGAGGTATATCCATGTTGTTGCATGTAGCATTAATAGTTTATTCTCTTATTGCTAAATATAATTCTACGATTAGAATGTACTGCAATTTTCTCATCCATTCCCCACTGTGTTAGTCAGTTTTGCATTGCTATAACAAAATTCCTGAGGCTGGGTGCTTTATCAAGAAAATAAATTCATTTATTTCACAATTTGGAGATGGAACGTAAGATTGAGCAGTTCCGTTGATTTGGTTTCTGATGAGGACACTTTTAGCTATGTGATGACTGATGACATCATGGCAGGAGTACATATTGAAAAGAGAGGTCCCATAGCAAGATAAGAAGCCAGAGAAAAATAAAATCCAAGCTTGTTCTTTTATAACAATCTTTTCGAATTATTTTGAAGGTAGAGCTCCAAATTACCTAATCATTTCTCACTACACCCCACTTTTTAAAGGTCCCAGCACCTCTTAAAACTGTTACACTGGGGACTAAGCATATGAACTGTGGGAGAATGAACAACATCCACACAGTTATGAATTTTGGATATTATGGAATAAGTCTGCTACACATGTTATTGAATCAATAATGAGATGAGTTACAATACTTTGTTTTTAAATGTTGAACCAATATACGTAATTATATGTGGTTATATTACCTGTTGTTGAATTAAATATGTCACTGTTCTCTTAATAATTTTGTTTTTATGTTTATAGGAGCTAATTTGTCATATTTCTTTCATTGATATATATTTGTCATATTTTATTATTACAATATGTTTACTGGATAAAATTTTGTATCTCAATTTTCTGTAAATGCCTGTGTAAGATTGTAAAAAAAAAGTAACACCACTTTTTTGTATTTTTCTAGAATCCAGTAAAAGATTTCTTGTGGAAAAAATTTTTATTTTAGTCAATAGTTTTATTGTATTCTATTTAATAGATAAAACACTATGTAGAATGTAAGTATCTCAATTTCCTTAAGGCAGTTTTAAGTTCTTTTTCAATCAAATTATTCCACTTAGTCTAGATTGTCAAATTTGTGGTCATAAAGTTTCCCCTGATATTACCATAAACAGGCTTTCAACTTCTGATGAGTGTGTTATTGCTAATTTGTGTTTCCTTTCTTTTTCACGGGTTAGTGTCATTAGCGCTTCATTAATTCCATGAACTTTTTAAAGAATATGCTGTCAGTTCTACTTGTACATTCTGTTTTATCTATTTAGTTTTATTACTTAGTCTTTTCTACATAGTTTTGATTGATTTTGTGCTTTCCTTTGTGGCTTCTTAAAAATCAAAGCTCATGTCTTTAATGGAGAACAATTAAAATTTTTTCCTAAAAATCAGAAGTTTCATACTCAGTGAAGTAGGGCAAGGAAAAACTAGCCAAGAATGAAAAAAGACATACAGGTTGGATAAAAGAATACTACACTCTTGAGTTTTCCCCTAACAGCTCTGTTAATTTTCTAGGGCTGCCATAACAAAAGACTGACAAGATGAGCATCTTAAAACAGAGCATGTTTATTCTTTCAGCTCTTCAGGAGGCTGATGTCACACATCAGTGTCACAGGGTCAAGCTCTGTCTGAGGTCTCAGGAAGGATTTCCTGTTTGCCTTTTCTAGCTTCTTGAGGCTTCCAGTAATCTTGAGTATTCTTCAGTGTGAATGCATCATTTCAACCTCTGCCTCCACCTTCTCTCTCTCTCTCTCTCATCTCTCATCTGTCTCTCTCTCTCTCTCTTTGTGTACAGTTCTATGTTTCTGCATACAAACCTCTATCTACTACTAGTCATTAAATTCGAGCCCATCCTAGTCCAGTAAGGCCTCATCGTAATTTGATTACATCTGTTGTGGTCTCATTTCCAAATATGATTACATTCAAGGACATTGGATTATATGCATGGATACACGCATTCAAATTAGGTCTTAAACAATATCTTCTTGAGGAACACAACTTAACCCATTACATTCCATCCTCTGACTCTTTCCCAAAACATAAGCTTTTCATGTATAAAATATATTTCACCCTATTCCAACTCTCACAAAGTCTTCACTCATGCCATGATTGACTCTAAGTTAAAAAATATTAACTAGATATAAACAACTCAAAGAGTCATAAATCTTATCATTTAAACCAAATCATTTAAATTAGGTATTGAAGAGACTCTCATCAAAATTTCATTTTGGAGCAGAATTCCTCTCCATCTGTGAACCCATGATACCAGATAATTAGCTGTCTGTCCTCAAAATATGATGTTGGTACAGGCATAGCATAGACAGTCCAATTCTAAAAGAAATAAAAATTGGAAGAATAAAGGATCTGTGGGTGCAAAGCAGATTCAAAGTTCATCAAAGATTTCATGGGCGTCAAGGCCTGAGAACAATCTTCTGTGGCTCACCTCTTGGTCCTCTGATTTCATTGAGGCAGCCCTCTTCCCAGTGGTCACTGCTCTGAGTTCTCAAAATTATTATTTCTTTTCCTTGAAGAATAATACATGCTTTCTCTATGGGCCTGTTTTACACCCATGCCTTCCCTGAAATCTGAGAGTTTTCATTTCTTACATCCCATGTCTGTGTCTGTCAGTCAATGCTGGCAGTGTTTATTGGTGTAACATCCTCAAAACCCATGTGTGTTCCATGTATGTTGACGGAATCATCCAGAAGACAGTGGATGCTCATAGATTCTTTCCAGATTACCTTATCTCTTCCTGGATTCTGCCATGATGACCAGTGGGATCCTTGGACCACATGCTTACCATCTCCAGCAGAAATACATCAGCCACATCCTTGTTGTTCTCTTCAGAGCATCCTTTAGCATCTTTTGGGACGTGGACAAGGTGAGAATTTTCCAAATCACTAAGAGTTGGTTTCTTCTTTAATTTGTCTTTCTACTTGCAATTTTTTACAAGCAGCAAGGAGAAACCTGGCCATTCCTTGTATACTTTGCTTGGAAATCTTATCTAAATAACAAGTTTATCCTTTGAAAGCTACACTTTCCCCACAACAGTAAAACATACCTCAGTCACTTTTCTGCAACTTCATAACATGGATAGCTTTTCCTCAACGGTCTGATAATATGCTCTTCATTTTCTCCTGACACTGCACCAGAAGCATTATTATTGTTTCTGTTTCTACCACCATTATGTTCCAGAAGGTAGAGCTAAGAGTATTAATGCCTTCTCTACACTTCTCACTCCTTTTTCAGCCCTCACCAGAAGTGATTTTAACATCCTGATTTTTATTAACAACCTCTTCTGGATTATCTAGGCATTTTCTACCACATATTTCAAAATTCTTACAGCCTCTACTCAGTATCAAGTCCCAAAGTCATTCTCCGAGATTTAGGCATTTGTTACTATACCAGTCCACTACCTGATACCAAAATCTGTAAAATCACAAAGTACTACAGACTGGGTGTCTTAAAGCAGCAACACAAAATTATTCTCCACACTTTTGGAGGCTAGAATCTGAAATGAAGACCTCAGTAAGGTCCAACCCTCCTCTTTCCTTTTTAGCTTCAGTGGTTGCCAAAAATCTTTGGCATTCTTGAGTTCTAGCTGAGTCTCTCAGATCTCCACCTCTGTGTTTGCAGGGCCTCCGTGGTGTGCATTTTGCATCTTTTTGTACAAATTTATCTCTCCTTTTCCAATAAACCCACCAGCCATTGGATTTGGTTCCATCTTCACCCAATATGATCTCATCCTATGTTTATTATAATCCTCCATGCCCCTATTTCCAAATAAAGGAACATTCACAAGCATTTTAGGATTTAGGTTTTAATATTTTCTATTTTGAGGGAAGTAATCCAACCCACTACAAAAATCGTTAACTGTTTATCCATATAACATGATCATGATCATTTCAGATGTTATTTTCTTGTAGACCAGATAATTTTATTTCTCATAATGCTCATTACGTATAGACATTCCCAGTATCTTTGAGGAGGACGTAGGAGAGCTTTTTCAACATGACTTAAAAGGACAGCAATGTTATTTGTGTTTCTGCACCTGCATCTAGTCTGCAACTATACAGTAATAATCCCATCATTTACATGAACAGACAGAATAAATGTCTTTGGTAGAGAAACCAAATGGGGGTGGATGATTTCAAGAACTAATCTGAGCTGTCCCCATATTTTGGCTTTACCATGGCAGACAGCAGTTTCTTGGAGTTAGATTTACCCAGCAAATGTCTGGGTACTTTTAAGCTTTGTTTAAGACGAGTATTAAGAAGCACCAGCTGTATGGTGATGTAAAGAAGATAATTTCCAGGAAAAGCCAATCCTAGAATAAGAAAAACACGAGAAAGTAAAATAATCACAGAATATAAGCAGACATCCTTGGTGGAACTGCTTCCTTAGACTACATTAGGATGTGGAGGAAAGAATCCTTTTTAAAACATGGATGATTCCTAGGCTGGTTAAACTGTCCATGACAAAGAAATAATAATGGAAGACAAAATAAAATTTAATTCAGTAAAGTTATCAGAACAACCCAGATACTAAAACTGAAACTTGATAACAATCGCAATAACAAAAATTAACACAATCACACAGATAACATTTGATGAACATTTGCTCTCTCGAAAATATTGTATAAAGCAACTATTAATACTGATTTCTTTCATTCTCACATCAATTATTAGGATCTATTCAATGACTTTCCCAACTTCACATATGAAGGTGATGAAGCACAGAGATAGTAAATATCTTCCAGGTTGAAGCCACTTTAGGATATAGGATAAAGAAACATAAATATGATTCAAACCCAGCATGTCTGAGTTCAGGGTCCATGCTCCTCTTACCCTATCTTCACCATCCTTCCCTTCTGTCACTAGTAGCACTGCATATCAAAGATATATAACTATATTGATTGATGTCTGTGTAAGGGTGCAGAGAAACTGTTAAGGAAGAAATGCTAAAATACAATCACTTAAATGTGTGTGTATAAATATCTAAGACTATATGCACATATAGTAAACACACATATTTATAAACATATATAAATATACATAAGTATATACATATAAATATGTGTGTATATCCCTTTCATGACAGGCTAGAATAAGACAGTGGTATCCACTGGTAAATTTTTGTGCTTCTTAAGATAATCTGGGCTTTCAATTTTGCAGAGATTCTACTGAACTCAAGATCCAGCTTCCATTGCTCTGTCTGAGGTGGTTTACTGCTCAAATTCTAGGAAGGGAAAAGACTATAGAACTTCCATAGTAAGGAAGTATCTTTGCAAAAGCCGGCCAAATGCTACTCACATTCCCTTGGTCTGAAATTAACTGCATGGCCTAATTTCACCAAAAACTATGAAATAGTCTGCTTGAGGTGGTTGTGCATCCAGCCAAACCTCAAGGGACTATAATATTAAAAAGTGGAAGGGGATATTAGAAACCAGAATAAGTTTTCAGCAGCTACTAAATTCCCTAAAGAAATTTACCAAAGACATTTAATGAAATAGACAGCAGAGTCTGATCAAAACTTGGTAAGAAATAAGAAGATATGTTTTCTTACAGATAAGAATACCTATAATATCAAACTTATATTAAGCAGTAAAATGTTAGAGTTTGGAATTTAAAACAAGTCCATGTCTTACTACCATTGATGAAAACTCAGAAAGATAAGGGTGGCAAATTGGTGATTATTTTCATCTTCTTGGATTCAAAAAGCAATTAAAATCTGTCGAAACAAATCAGAATGATCCTGTTTACAAATTAAATAGTAAATGTGTATTATATAATAACGCCCCAAGCATTTAGTTTGTTCTAATAATTAAGAATGCATTTAACAGAAAGCTTATCAATAGATCAGAAATGTGTGTACTGCCACAAAAATCACACTTAAGAAATAGAAAAGTAAATACTTCAGGGGAAAAAGCCTATGTATTAAAAAAATTTCAGTCAAATTTGCAAAGCTATTTCTAGGTGATTTCAGAGTTCAACTAGGGTAACAATTGAACCGGAAGTGGGGGAAATACAGCATATTTGATATATTATATTGAGGCAAGTGATGCACTACCCATAATTTTTTTCTTCTTTTTTTAGAGAGAGGGAGGAAGAGAGCGAGAGAGAGAGAGCGAGAGAGAGGAACACTTTTTTAAATTTAGTTTTTCATGTGGCTTTCATTGCTCCGAGACTTCATTGTCTACACGGTGCTGGGATTTGAACTTACCTACTCACATGTGCTGGGCAAGTGCCGTAACCACCGAGCCACTGCTCCAGCCCCCACTACCCACAACTTTTCAAAGTTAAGGCTTATATCTCTAAATGAATGAAACTGTATATGTATTTTACGTGTGGGAAAATACAAGGAATCACTTCTACATTTTTTGGAGCCAGAAAAATCTTTCTAAGCATTTTATCAAAATAGAACTCTCAGGAAAATATTTGTGTGTGTTATTTTATGTGTATTTTAACCATCTCTCCTTCCAAATTCACCATCACAAAATTAAAAAGAAAAATGTGCTTGACTCAGGGAATATAAATAATATATAGTTATTTTTAATAAATTAGGAAATGTTGGATATGTAGTAAGAAACAGAAATGAAAGCAAGTAGGCAATTTGGAGAATTAAACCATATAATTTCAGTTAAAAATTAGTTTTTCCCATGTAATTTACAATGTGAAAATATGATCATTTAGAGGGTTAGCAAAGTGGGAAGTAAAAATGAACACTCATTTATAACATATCTTATTAAACATTGCTCACTACAAACTTTGTGGAGGGTAGATTTGCAGGATGTGTTAATATTTTATGAGCTTTAGACATTTTAGGAATGTGTTTATTTTTTAGGAATTTGTTTTTCAGTAGCGGTAAGCTTTAAATATGCTATTATAATACCTTTGTTTAATCTACTTAAACACTTGTTAATGATCCCAAATCATATATTTGATATTTTTTATTTATCATTTATTAGATGATATAGAGTTACAACTGAGGGGGAAACATTATCAAATATTCCAGAACAAATGAATATATACTTAGTTATATTTGATAGTTTTAAAAATTAAACTTGATATCCTGATAAACTGCCGTATTGATAATCAATTAAAGTAATGAAGAAGACTTTTAACAAACATGGCTCCTCTCTGTTTTGAGATAAAAAATGTATGTTATGACTAGGTTTGGTGGCTCATGCCTATAATCCCAGCAACTTGGGAGGCTGAGACAGGAGGGTTGCAAGTTCAAAAGCAGCCTCAGCAACTTAGGCCCTAATCAGCTGGTGAGATCCTGTCTCAAAATACAAAATAAAAAGTGCTGGGGATGTGGTTCAGTGGGTAAACGTCCCTGTATTCAATCCCTACTACCAAAAAAAAAGTATACTATGGATATAAAATCTTCAAATATATAAAGTAATAATTTATCATTTTTTAAAGTTCATATCTTTTTCTACCACAAACTTGTTTAGTTTTGAAATATGGAAAACAATTTTATGTAAAATAAAATAATCCAAACTTAGCTTATGAAGCAGAAAAATAATTTCCATATGTAATTTGGAACCTATTGAATTCATTAAGAACTGGCCTGTCAGTAGAACGTTTCCATGAAGCAGGAGAGAATTTGTACACAGACGTACACTATGTTGTGTCTGTTGGATCCCGACTCCTCACCTTTCCGCAATCTTCTAAATTTCTATCCCTCTGCTTTGCTATTTCCACAAAGTCTCGAACTGAAGCCAGCTATTCCTAGACATTACCTAAAAGTCCCCTCCCTCCCCCTGCCCCCAACATGCCTGTGTGCTGAGCCCACACTTTCCTAGGGAATGAGAGTCACTCCAGGTCCGGCAGTCTCCCCTCTCATGTCCCTCAGAAGCAAAGACACTAACTTCACTGGGATGCAAGTGTTATAATTAAACTGCATATTTAGCACCTCATTAAAATTAATAAAAAAAAAATAGAGAAGTTCAGGCTTATTTTAGTGTTATCCTGAAAGGATCAGTCAATCTCAGGCAAGGATAGGTTCATCAACACAGCCAGCAGGGCCAGCAACTTCGCTTTGATTAATACAAGTGTAAATTAGGTTCAACAGGTTGGGTCAGATGATAAACCCGGGACTATGTCTGGTATGCTGGCCCGGATGTGTTGGGCTGCTCGCTTCCCTCT
>PVKS010050990.1:0-11326 GCA_004027875.1 Aplodontia rufa | reverse complement strand
TTTAGCCGCAGTAAAGGGAGAAAGGAAGCGCTTGGAGAACTCGGGGCCAGTGGGTCTACTTCATTCCCAGTCAACCGCCGAATGAGAGCCCTCGGGTTCCTGCCGTCTGGGACCGGACAAAAATGTTTACCAAACTATGCATTCACATCCTCTGAAGATTAGCTTCTGTCAGAACTTTCTATTTTTTGTAGACAGAAAAAAAAGATATCCTTGTGAATGTATTTGTTTTCCACTCCTCATTATATTAGCCAAAGTTTTTGAAGTAATACATAAATAATGAAAAGCATCCCAAGTTCTGTACCCATACATAACAAAATAGATGTTAAAAATAATAATTCCTTGGCTAAAACTCTTCAAGAGTTCTTGAGAGAAATATTTAAATTGCTTTGCCCTGAGATTTTCTGGCCTATAACTTCCAAGTTTCACAAAGTGATTTATTTTCTAGTCCTCTGCTACAGTAATCTGGTTGTTCTGAAATAAATATGACAGAAAATAAATATAAGTAAGAATGTTTCCAATCAAAATTTTTTGTTCTACTACCCACTTCAATTTCCAAAGTCCATTATGTCTCATGTTTACAAAATGACGCCTCTGGCTTACAAAGTTTCTTTCTTCTTTCTCCTTCATAATGAAAAGTAGAGAATTTTTTTCCTTCTACATGGAAATAAAATACACTAGTGACTCTCCCCTCCCATTCTTTCCCATAACCTGGGCTCCCACTCCCACCCCAGGCATGCAGGAGAGGATTGGAGAGCACCATGCCTCTATCTGCTGCAGATCTGATAATAAGACATCTGCTGGAAGTCTTAGTCTCTGAAGGGCTTATTCCCCTTTACCAGCTGGCATTCTGAATGCTAAAAGATTACGGAACTATAACCCAGCACCTGCTTCTTGAGCACTTCTGTTTAGTTGTTGATTTTTAATCTTGTAATTTTGATACTTAGTTTGCTCAAGTTTTATGAAGTTAAGTTTAACCCCTTGAAAGTCTGACTTCAGTGATATTTAGTAAAGAGGGCATTTTACCAATTTATTTATTTACC
Organism: Aplodontia rufa; assembly: GCA_004027875.1. NCBI lineage: Eukaryota > Metazoa > Chordata > Mammalia > Rodentia > Aplodontiidae > Aplodontia > Aplodontia rufa. Next base: position 10,286 of record PVKS010050990.1, on the reverse strand, counting down.
TGTTAGTTCCTTTGTTCAAGATCTTCTCCAAATAGCCTCAGTTTTGCTTCTGTTCTGCGGAGGAGATGTGAATATCTGCAAGAATCTGAAATACAAACTTGGGGTAAAATGTGCTCAGTGGGAAGGCACTGGCCCACCAAACCCCTGTAAACCTCTGCTGTTGGTAAATCTTTGATTTGTTCTTTTGAATCTCTCTGCAAAAGGGCAGCCCTCGGTTTTGTCTTCTTCTGACCCCTTCTCTGATGCAGGAATATGGTAAAGAGACTTCTTTGAGTCTTCCCAAGGATTCCTATAGCCTCCGATTCTGCCTCCTAATTTTTAAAATAGAGGTAATAGCAGTACCTCCCTCACCTGTGTTTTATAATGAATCAAATAATCTATAATGCTAGTTGTTATTGTTTTTGCTGCTTTTAACTACTACTGTTAATATAAGATCTGTTATAGAGACAACTGTGTTATGAGTTTGTCATGTAGGTTTTCTTGAAAAGTTTCTTAAAGTTTATTGATCTTGCAACCTCCTGAGGAAAACTAGAGCAGTACAGAGGGCTCTAACCCTGGCTGCATATTGCATCACCTAGGAACTTTACAAATTATTGACGCCTGGACTCTACCCCAAGATGTGTTAAATTACTTGATCTGGGATGCAACCTGGGCCCTTTAAAAGCTCCTCAGATGATGCTACAAGACAAGCACACCTGAAAACTATTGTTTGTTTAAATTTAGATTCAGGCCACCTGAACAAACCCAGCAGGGGGCTCTGTCTTCAGTGTACAACTTCTAAAAATACCAGTGCAAGCCAGTTCACACAGGAATGCCTCCTCCTTTGTGATATGAGTTGCAGGATTGTCTTTGGTAACCATGATCTTATCCATGAGAAATCTGTTAGTGATCTGATAAGCTAACGTAGTTCAAATCCAAGCATCTACAAAAAAGTGGATGTCATCTACTAGTTTTCTGCTGAGTGTTATCTGTAGCCACTGATAAAACATTTCCCATTTCTGAATTGACAGTAGTCAAAATAGCTTGTCATTGATTCACACATTAGTCAAAATACAGAGTATCAAGTTTCTTTTTCACAGCCAGGCAAATATTTCACTGGCGTTGTCATTAATTACAGTTGCAGTTCCTGAGTCTAACAGACTTAGACTGTATCTGTCTAGTGATCAGTCCTGTGGCTATAGACAAAAGCTTATGTTTGTTCCACATCCTCTCACACTAGCCCAAGTGCAACCCACTAGAACTGGGAAAATTCTCACTTTGTCTCTTCAACCCAACAGTTCACAAAAAGTCCCTTTTTTGCACATTGCCCATAACATGGCCACATAAGTAGTGTTGGACCATTGTAAGAAAGCTGACACCCAAAAAATGCAAGGATTAATTGACAACATCCGAGCAAAGTTAGCCAAACCCGGAGAGTCAGGGTGGAATGTTTTCACTCTTTTGTGGAGCTGGAGCTGAACCTGGGCCTGTGTGAGAGGTGGTCAACCTCATATATTAGACCCAGCAAAGGTGTAACAACAAATAATCTAGAGCATTCATAGATATGAAGCAGGGGAGGGGAAGGGGCAGGTGGGGAGGGGAGAGGGAGGGATCTAGGGGGTAATTCTGGTTTAAGAATATATGCATATCATATTGTTACTTCACATGCATTTATGATTGTACAATAACTCAACTCCTTAATAAAAATTTTTAAAAATTGACAGCATCCATGCCCACACTTGGGAAAGCCATGACAAGAATCTGTCCTAAGACACTAGGTGAGTAACTTTTTCATGTGCCAAACTGAGCACTTTGTGATGACCAAGACTGAATTTTCTTGGTAAAAAAGACTCCTTGATATCTGACAGCAGGGGTAATAGCTTTTGGAGCCCTGCTAAGAGCTGTGAGGGAGGCCCAGAGGCAGACCCTCCTCCCCTGTCAGTGCCTGCTGCTTCCCCTTGGGACACTCCTACGCCCATTCCCTGCCACCAGTGTGTCTATCATCTATCACAGTGGTTTCCTGGCACCAGCCGAACATAAGCATCACCTGGAGGAGCTTTTAAGCTACAGGAGGCCCAAGTTTCATGCCAAATCAATCAAGTAACAAACTCCTGCTATTGGAATTTTTTTAAAAAGCTCCAGTGTGGTTTGAAAAATAGTGTTGAGGATTGCTAATGTGGGTTTCTTCTCCATCGCCCCATTCCGCATCCCATCTGAAGTTCTCAAACCTTGTCTCTGCTCTGAAAACTATAGAAATGTTCCCATAATACCAGAGAGGCAGCCATCAGGGTTTTCAGTGGACTTGCGCGCCTGATTATCTAGGTTTTCCATCTTGCTCTGTCCGTGGAGACGCAACCTTATGCTTTGTTTACACCACAGCTGCAAAGCAGCCCCAACCCCAGGTGCTCCTCATCAGCCAGGCGAGGCCATTCCTGATGAAGCTGGCAACAGGAACAGCTCTCCATCATGATGCATTGGTCCAACTCTTGTTTTTCCTACACTGCTTTATTTTGATTTGTAAAGATTAATTTTGCCCAGCAATCAATCTCTTGATTAGCTCACTGTTCCCCTACTTATTGTTTTCAAGAGGGAAAATGGAGAATAAAAATTATTATGAACAAAACCAGAGAAGAGTGGATAGCGTGTGTATAGTCCAGTCCTTAGGGAATGGAATTAGCACCTGAAACAGGAATAACGACACAGGAACATCCCTCAGCTAACAGGCACACAATAAAGGCAATGGATCAGAGAAGTCCTAAAGATGTGACAAAATCTCCTTTTCCAAAAATCCTTATTTTTCCAAAAAATTGTACACGTTTTATGAATTAATTCTATTTTATTTCATGCTAAATCTTGTGTACATCTGAAAAATAGAATCAGATACTTATTAGAATGGACAATAGGCCACCAAAAGCTCTCATCATAATTTTTAAGTTATACCCATGCTATAAATTCTATATTTAATTAAAATCTGAAATCATTTTCTCTTTCATAGGGCTCCATTTCTCAAGACTTAAACCAACTTATAATAAGCAGATCTCCTGTAAAACTTGGTACCTGGTATTCAGGTTCAGAGCACATTTCTAATCTGGACATTCTCATCTAGGCAAAAGGAAAAAGTGGACTGTCTCCTATCTGCCATATCCTCTGGAGCAACATGTTAGCACTAGCCAGGCCCACTCCTCTGCCCTCAACTCTTATATCCTCTGCACAGAGCCCTGCCCAGCCAAGCCTGACAGCCCATATAGAGGAGAGCCTGGGCCAGCCTTAACAAGGAGTGGCCTAACTTTCCTCCTTGTGAGGTCAAATCAGTGTGGTAGACAGTGTAGTCCCAGGCTATACCTCAAACTCTGGATCTGAACCTTGAATTTCTTCAAGCAGTGAGCAGGCAATTTATTTAACCTACCTGTGCCATAAAATAAAACTGACTTCTTGGAGGGATTCACTGAGAGTGCTTAAACTCAGTACTTGGTAACTATACAATAAGTGTTTATTATTATTATTATTTAATGATCTAGAGCATTTTTAAATTTGGAAATTTTTTTCAGTATTTTATCTCATGTTATAGAATTAATATAAATCATTTCCCAGGAAGCATTAATTAACTGTGTTAATTCATGTTTTTATATAAAGAGAGAAGGACGGGGGGGAGAGAGAGAGAGAATGAGAATCAATTTTCATTGAGTTTTTCATATGGCTTTCATTGCTCTGACACTCAGCTGTGTACATGGGTGCTGGGGTTTGAACCCATGTACTTGCACATCCTGGGCAAGCGCCATAACCGCCGAGCCACAGCTCCAGCCCTGTATTAATTCATTTTTGATTACAGAATAAAAAATCAGTAAGCTCCAGCTTACTGGAGCTGCTTGAATTATCATAGGGACAACCAAGATATTTAACAGAATTCAAAGATGGGAATGCAGCCTGGGAAGGACTTGAAATGGGAACCATTCTGTGATTCTTATCTCTGCTCTCATCTCATTTTCTGTGTATGAGCTCCCATCTTTTCATGCTAGATCAGCTTTGTCTTCTCCTCATATAGCAAAACTTGAGCTCATACAGGTAACAGGCCCAGTCACCAAAAGAGATGAAATTAGTCTCTTTTTGATTCCCAACATATTCATCATATTCATGCATACATAGATATTGACAAAGTTAAGGCTGATCCTAGTCCAGGGTCTCCCTCACTTCATCCATTCCCTGATCTCGTGTAATACCCCTATGCTATAGAGAGAAATGAGTATGTGTGTGTGTGTATATAATATATATATATATATATAATGTAAAAATTTTTGAAATTTATATATATATATAAATTTTTGAAATTTCTGAGTTTCTCTGCATGTCTGTGTATATAGTGTGGCTTCTCTGGGAGTTAAATGTTCCCAGCCATATTGATATCCTTCCCTTTTTCCTCTCTCCCTTACCTACCTCTCTCCCTTCTCCCCCCACCTTCATAGTTATGTTTCACATAACTTCATAGTTATGTTTCACATAACTTCATAGTTACATGAAATTTCAACTTTGGTGGGTTTATTAATTAAACTTAGCTAACTTTCATCCTATCTTAAGTTTTACTCTAGCTTCCACGTATCAGAGAAGATATTTGACTCTTATGTCTGTTTGGGGGATATTTCACTCAGTATGATTTTTTTTTCCCATTTCCATCCATTTAGCTGCAAAAGCCATGATAATGTTCTTTCTAATAGCAGAGTAGAATTCATATATATATATATATATATATATACACACACACATGTACATATCCCAGTTTTTGGATCCATTCATCCAGTGAGGAAGCATCTGGGTTGGTTCCATAGTTTAGCTATTATAAATTGAGCTGCTATAAACATTGATGTAGCTGTGTCTCTGTAGTATGCCGATTCTAGCTCTTCTGGGAAAATACCCAGAAGTGGGATAGTTGAGTCATATGGTGATTTCATCCCTTGTTTTTTGAGGAGACTCCACATTGCTTTCAAGAGTGGCTGTACAAGTTTGCAATCCCACCAAAAATGCATTAGTGTTCTTTTCTCCCCACAACCCCTACAACATCTATTATTGTTTATATAGTTCATTTTTGCCACTCTGACTGGCCAACTCCAAATATTTTAAACATAGGTGTCAAATTTTTCTCAACTTGAGTCAGGTGCCCACCTGTCATTCAATCACTTGAGGCCAGGGTGATTTTTTTGCAAAATGGCCACTGGAAGAGGACCACTGTGTATGGGGCTGGGGAAAGAGGAGGACCATAGAGAAAGAATTGATGGGATCATTGATCAATTTGGAAGATACAATAATCTGCAGTTTAAATGATAATGGTTCATGACATGAACCAACTATCTTGTAAGGGGAAAATATTTTGTAAAATAAATACAACTCCTTAGGACTTAAATTCTCCAGCTGAGATATCAACTCTCTCAAAATCAATTTGTAAATTGAGCCCAATTGTAATAAATATAGCAAGAGTCCACTTATATGCATGTGTTCTCATTCTCTCTTCCCTTTTCTCTTTCCCTTTTTTGAACTAGCCAAAGTGATTATGAGGTTTAAATGGAAAACTAGACAAGGAAGAATAGTCAGGGAAACTCTAAAAATTAACAATGATGGGGGAATAGCCTCCACTACATTTAAAAACATTATAAAGCCTCAATAAATACAATGGCAAGACACTAGTACATGAATAAACCATCAGACCTAGGTAAATGAGTAGAAAATTCAAGAATGGACCATAGTATATATGAACATTTTGCATAGAATAAAGGTAATATTGTAAATCAGTGGGGGTGAGCTAGTCAATAAATAGTGTTAGACCATATCACACTGTGCCCTGTAAACATATACAGTTATTATGTGTTAATCAAAAATTTTTTAAGTTTAAGGAAATGGAAATGTTAACTACCCTTATTTGATCATTCCACACTATATACATGTATCAAATTGTCATACTGTACCCATAAATTTGAACAATTGAAATAATTTTAAATGGTGTTAGAATAAATGAGAGTAATTGAGAAACAAAATTTGAATCATGTCACACCATGCATGACAGTAAATTAAAAATTAATCAAAGAATTGCAGCCACAAAAATCTAGAAGGAAATAATGAAAAAATTTGTTATATATGTTAGAGCAAAAAAGATCTGTTTATTAGAAGTTAAAATTAAGGAGAAATAAGCCAGGCATGGCACATGCCTGTAATCCCAGCAGCTCCCAAGGCTGAGGCAGGAGGATTGCAAGTTCAAAGCCAGCTTCAGCAATTTAGCAAGGCTCTAAACAACTTAGACCCTATCTAAGAATAAAAAATAATAATAAAAAGGGCTGGGGATGTGGCTCAGTAGTTAAATGTCCCACAGTTCAATCCCTGTTACCAAAAAAAAAAAAAAAAGAAGAAGAAGAAGGAAGAAGAAGAAGAAGAAGATGATGATCATCATCATCATTAAGGAGCAATAAAATATCAATTTCTTCAGATAAGTACGATTCAAAAAAATACTTCTAAGTGGTAAAAGACATGTTAGGCAAAATCAAAACATGAACAACAAACAGGAAAATATTTATAACTTATATCCCAAAGGACTGAATTTATATCCATTGTATAAAGAGCTCCTAGAAATCAACAGGGGGAAAAAACAAAGCAGGAGAAAAACAAGCAAAATGCCATATATGAAAAACATCATAAAAAAGGATTATAAATGGCTCCAACATATGAAATATATCCACCTTAACTCATAATTAGAGAAATGTAAATTCAGATTGTACTGAGATAGCATTTTTCATTTAGCAAATTCGCAAGACTTCAAAAAAAATTTATTAGTTCAGTTCTTACATATTGGAGGGATTCTTTGCTATACATTCATGTATGCATACAAAATGACAAGTAACTTGAGTCCAGTCCTTATCCAGTATCTCCCGATTCCCTTGTCTCCAATATGACACCCCCCTATTACATACATCAATGTCCAGTGGAGCTGCAGACTGATACAGCCACTTTGGAAAGCAGTATGGAGACTCCTCAAAAAGTTAGGGCTGGAACCATCATATGACCCAGTTTTCCCACTCCTGGGTATTTTCCCAGAAGAGCTAGAATCAGCATATCAAAGACTTCAAAGTTTTGATGATTCATTATGTTGGTGGGGCCACGAAGAAACAGATTTCTATACAAAGCTTACAAGGAACCACCTGACTCAATTCCAATGAATGAGACGTGGTGATATCTATCAGATTGCAAATGCATACATCCTTTGACCTAGCAATTGGAGTTCTGGGACTTTATCCTACAGACAGACCTGAAAGTGTACCAAATGTGTGTACAAGGTTAGTCATTGTATTAAAAACATTAAAAACTTCATGTTCATCAAGTGGGGGACAGTTAAATTGTGGTACACAAGTACAGTAGATTAAAGTACAACTGTGAAAAAAGTGCAAAACAGTATATTTTACGTTGACAGATATTTTACAGTGAGTTGCAAAATACATGTGTGTACATGCGTTTGTGTTTACATGGCTTTGCTCTAAACCTCTCTGAAAGGCTGATCCAAAATTGCTATTACCTAATTCCTGGGAGGAAAGCAAATGGAGAGGGGAGGACAGTGGTGGAGAAGACATTTCACGTCAACCTTTTCAGACTTTTTTTCTGAGCCATAGTAATACATTACAATCTGGGGCTGGAGTGGTGGTTCAGCAGGTACGGAGCTTGCCCAGCTTATGTGTATGTGAGTTCGAACCGCAGCATCTTGGAGCAATGAAAGCCACATGAAAAACTAAATAAAAATTGATTCTCTTTATCTCTCTCTTACTGTCCATTTCTATTTTTAAAAAAATTCATGATACTGCTTTTTTAAAAAACAAAATAAACATATTTTGACCTAAAACACAAAATTTGCCTGTTTTAAAAATAGAACAGGTGTTTTTTTATTTTCTTCTTAATTTAGTAGTTGCTTTGACCTCTTTGGACAATCTAAACCCTCCACAGCCCCAGTCCTCTCCAGAAACTTTCCAAATAAATTCAGTCTCACTTGATTATATTTAGAATTAAGAAATTAGAGTGAGTGACATCTGGCCTTATCATAAGAAATATTAATTGAAAAGAATTTTTTAAAAATTCCTTGATGGGGGCTGGAGCGCTGACTCAGAGGTTATGGCACTTGCCTGTAACGTGCAAGGACACAGGTTTGAACCCCAGCAACAAATATACAATGAAGTGTCAGAGCAATGAAAGCCACATGAAAAACTAAATAAAACTGATTCTCTCTCTCTCTCTCTCTCTCTCTCTCTCTCATTGTCCCTTTCTCTCTTTAAAAAAAAAAACCTTGATGAATATTATGTTCTTTGTTTTTTAAAGAGAAAGAGGGACATAGAGAGAAAGAGAGAATCAATTCTATTTAGTTTTTCATCTGGTTCTCATTGCTCCAGTACTTCATTATGTACATGGTGCTGGGATTTGAACCTGGGTCTTTGCACATATGAAGCAAGCACTGCAACCAGTGAGCCACCGCTCCAGCCCTGAATGCTATGTTCTTTAACAATACCTCACAAAGAAAGGATATGACAAAAAGAGAATGTGAAATAGTTCTGTGAATGAAATCCTTTATAAACACAGCAAAATGTTCCTTCAGGTACATGTCTACATTCTGGCGGGACGTAAGGGAACTCTATCACATCTCTGCTCCATGGGGTGGGTTTCCTTAAGATAGAATATCCCCATAGTGATGCTCTTTAGAATCAGGGTCTTAATCCTCATGGAGAGGCTTCCCCACAGCTCTCTAGGCAGGTGGCCTGGTGGGAGCATATGAATCTTTATTTCAGATAGACCTGGGCTTGACTCTAGGCACCACCTCTTATTGAGTAACCAAAGGTTAGATACTCACCTTCTTTGATCCTCATTTCCCTGATTATATAAAAAAGGAGTAATAATGCTGATCCAGAGCTTCAGTAATTACATATAGCAACAACCCAAATGCCAGGTATACTGTAAGTGGGTCAATAAATCAGCTGTTCAGGTTATAAATATGTTTGGTTAGGGTTTTGTTTTGTTTTTTTCTTTTTTTGGTACTGGGGATTGAACCCAAGGGCACTTAACCAGTACTATTTTTTATTTATTTTGAGACAAGGTTCAGGGCCTCACTAAATTGCCACAGCTGGCTTTGAACTTGTGATCCTCCTGCTTCAGCCTCCTGAACCACTGGGATTATAGGCATGCACCACCATGCCCAGCTACAAATACATATTTTAAAGAATTCCTTCACTTCCACTTGGATCACTAGTTGTTCACCATGAACGCTGTTTTCTTTTCTATAGCACACACACTACTAACATTCTTTATCATTAGCATCATTGTAAGTGAAGAAAAATAGCACTGTAAGTATGCACAATGAGGAATTGTGATTCAGAGTTTTATTTCTGTGAAATAGAATATAAGAATTGGCAGATGGAGGGAAAAGTTTGGCTGTATTATCCGGTTTCCCCCTGGGAAAATGATTCTAAACTCAATAAGAAAATTGTTTTAGCTAGGAAGACTCTCCAAGTTAACTTGTAATGTACATTATATAAAACAAATTAAATGGGCAGGCACAAATTATAGTTGTCCTAATCAAACACAAACATAATTATAGGGGACTACGCTATTGAATGTTTACATAACCTAAATCATTAGTCACTAAGTTGGTTTTCCACAAACATAATATACTTAGAGTACAGCAATGAAATGTGAATTACTAACTCACTATTAATAGAAACTATTTCATTTATTCATTATTTAATAAACTTCTATTGAATGCCAGATTCTGTGTTCAGGTGCTGGAATACAAAGATGGATAAGCAAAATGCCTGGCCCATCCTCCACCACCAGGCTCCGATGGAGCCACAAAAATGAATATCTCAATTTTGTCTCCAGGGTACTTACTGTGACAATTATAAATAGACATTGTTTATCCCAGAATCATATCCTATGTCCAATGAAAGGTGTCAGAACATTCTGAAAGTTTCAAGGGCAGTCTTAATTACCCACTTCTTTTCATTTAGCCTAATGAAAGAGCCAGTCTTCCTGTTTTTATTATTTGTAATACAGTAGCTGAAGCACATGGACTGTCAACCTCTATTTGTAAAGAAGAGGGAATTTCCAGGGGCTGGAGCCATGGCTCAGTGGTTGGAGCGCTTGCCTGGCATGCAGAAGGACCCAGGTTCAAACCCCAGCACCACATACACAACTAAGTGTCAGGGAAACAAAAGCCAGATGAAAAAATAAATAAAATCACAGAATTAGGACATTATGGTATTATTCCCACTTGAAGACACAAACATTTGTTTTTTTTT
>PVKS010050989.1:0-11324 GCA_004027875.1 Aplodontia rufa | reverse complement strand
TCCCACCACGGACACCCAGTGTCTCATGGACCTGCAGGAACTGGAGCCCTCTGACCTTTCTGTGGGATCTTCCCATGGTCAAGTTCCTTATCTGGCCTTCTCAGTTTCATTGAGACATTCAGGAAAATCAGGTTAGGGACTCTGGTGGACGATTCCCAGGAACTCTTGGTGCTTTGTTAGGTGTGACGACTGCACTGTGGTTATGTAAGAAGAGTCTGTATGTTTAGAGATGTTTGCTGGAGCGTCAGGGTGTGATTTTACTTCAAAATCTCCAGTGAGAAACAGGCAAGAGAAAGGGAGAGATGGAGCAGCTTGGAAAAATCTTGATAATCGTCAGATTTGAGTAGTGGCCTGCTCTGAGGATGAGTAAATATTTTCTGCAGCTGAGGTCTGGGTTGCAGAAGCCTCCCTCAGAACCCCTCGCCAGGTTCTCTGGGAAGTGAGTGAACTGTTGGGAGCATCTAGAGACTGTGCCTGTGGTTAGGGACCATTTGCTGCTCCTCTTCCTCCCAATTCTCTATTTCTCCTTTCCCTCTCTCCCTTTCCTACTTTCAACCCCACCCTTTTCCAGGAGACTGGGCCGACAGCCTGAGGAACACCCCACTCCTGCGCCCCCTCTTGTCCTGCTCTTCCCACGTGGCCACCAGAGGGCGCTATGATCCAAGCAGCCGCTGTTCTTGGTGCTGAAATTCTGAACGTGGGTGGAGCACCGGTCCCTGAGCTCTCCGAGGCTTCCGCCTTAATTCAGTCCCTTGGAAAACACATGCTTAGGCCCCGCAAAATACTAACTGAGCTTCCTGAGCAGCTGTGGTGCCCGATCTTTGCAGCCTTGAGGCTGGAAAGGGAAGAAGCTGTTAAGATTGAGCAGAGGCGTAAGCCTGGGAAGGCTCGCTCAGAGCCTGCTGCTCCCCAGCTGTGTGACCCTGGGCATTTAATCAGGGTGACAATTCCACCTTATGTGTGTGTGTGTGGTGGGGGGACTGGTGATTAACGCAGGGCTGCTCCACCACTGAGCTTCGGCCACAACCCTTTTAATTTTTAATTTTCAGCAGTTGCGGCACTTGCCTGGCATGTGTGAAGATGTGGGTTTGAACCCCAGCACCATGTGCACAAAGAAGTACCACGTCAGAACAATGAAAACCAGATGAAAAACTAAATAAAAATTGATTTTTTCTTTCTTTCTCACTGTCTTTCTCTCTCTTTAAAAATTTTTAAAAAGGGGGTTGGAGCGGTGGCTTGGAGGTTATGGTGCTTGCCTGGCATGTGTGAGTATGCAAGTTCAAATCCCAGCACACAAGGAAGTGTCCCAGCAACAAAAGCTTCACGAAAAACTAAATAAAAAAGTTGTTTTTCTCTCTCACTGTCCCTCTCCCTTTATTAAAAAAAAATTTAGGGCTGGAGCAGTGGCTTGGCGGTTACGGTGCTTGCCCAGCATGCACAAGTACACGGGTTCAAACCCCAGCACCCATGCACACAACTAAGTGTCTGAGCAATGAAGGCCATGTGAAAAACTCAATAAAAATAGATTCTCCCCGCCCCCGTCCTTCTCTCTTTAAAAATATTTTTTTAAAATTTATTTTGAGACAGTCTCATAAGCTGCCCAGGTTGACCTCCAATTCAGGACCCTCCTGCCTCAGCCTCCATGTTGCTGGAATTACAGGCATGCACCACCACACCTGGGTGATGATCACACTCTTTTAAAGATTATTGTGGGGGCTGGAGCAGTAGCTCAGTGGTTAGAGCACTTGCCTGGTATGTGCAAGAACCTGGGTTTGAACCCCAGCACCATATACACAACTCAGTGTAGGGGAGACAAAGGCCAGATGAAAAAAATTGATTCTCTCTTTTTCTCTCTGACTCTCTCCCTTTTTTTCTCTTTTAAATAAAGATCATTGTGAGCGTCTGTGAGGTGGTGTGGATTTTAGCAATTTCACAAGGCTGTTGTTTCTCTGCCCGTGATCACTACCGACCTCACAGAGCACATCTTATGTACAGAATGTCCTGCAAAGCCTTCCCTCCCAGGAGCAAATCAAGACAGGTGGTGTCCTGCCTATGCCACCAGTTGACTCTGAATGTACTTAGCCGCCCTCTTGACCTTCTTTTCTGGATAATCATGATCCTGAACTGGCCTTGCAGAGGTTCCATGAATGTGTTCGCACAGCTGTGGACACTACAGCTGGCGCAGTGAGGTGGTGCTAAGTCAGCTGCAGTTCTGTTGTCATTCAGGGGCCCCTCATGTTTAGCCACCCCTGGATTCTGTGCTTGAGGGGGATGCCCAGCCCTCCCACCCCTTCAAGCTTCCGTGGAGACTCCCGCCCTGGGGATAGTGCTGCTGGAGAGTTTGTCTCCCTCGCTTTCTGCCTCTAGTCACCATAACTTTTAGAAGTAGGTTAAGGTGGGTGTCTGGTCAGTGGTTTGGATTCTGCCACCAGTATCTTCATTGAATCTGTGTGGCAGTGCCCCGAGGGAGGAAGACCTGGCTTACTGTGTCTAGTGTACGGTTGGAGAAATGGAGCCTCCAAGGGATAAAAGCCAACTCAGTTGGCTGAGCTGCAGCAGCCAGCAAGTGTCTGAGGCTCAGAGACGGCGTGAGGGAAAGCAGGGACCGGGCAGCGCAGCAGCTGGCCCAAATGCTGAGTGAGCCGACGTCCAGCGGGGATGGGAGCCTGCCCTGTGCTGGAATCTAGCTCTCTACCGAGAGCCTCACGGGTGTGGAGGAAAACAGCCCCACCTACGAGCTGCCTGCTTGGCTTCATCCCCCTAACACTTGGGGCCGTAGCTTCCGGGGCTCGTTTTCCTGGTGCGTCAGGAACTGTGCTCTCCAGCTCTTGGTCCTGCACACACTCGCATCTTTTGAGTGCTTGTGAGTGGAGGCAAGTTAACCTACCGCTGTAAAAAAATTGTTAGGCAAGTGCTGCAGCGATGGCTCAGCAGGTACAGCGCTTGCCTGGGATGCGTAAGGATGCAGGTTCAAACCCAGCACCACGCACCCAAGGAAGTGTCAGAGCAACAGAAGCCACACGAAAAGCTAAATAAAACTGATTCTCTCTCTCTTTGAAATAAGAAAAAGATATAGAGATGAGCACTTCAATAAAATACTTGCTCTTTAAAAAAATTGTTACGTATATTTTATCCTAATTAAAATAAGTTTTTTAAAAATACAAGGCTGCCTCAAAGACAATCCACATTGCTCTCTTTTATCTCCTCGATTTTCCTTTTCTTCCAGACCAAACCAGTCTTGAGCTGCACAGCCACTGTGGCTTCAGGCATTTGTTGAAATGCTTGTGCACCCATGAAGACTTCTGAAATGAATTATTAACAAATTCTTTAAAACAGGTGGGATTCCTTTAAATGCAATGGGCAACAGGCCTGGAATTTTAAGATCTCTGGTGCCAGCAGGGTGAGGATCAGCCTGGGAGAGCCCCTTGCTGTGGGGTCCACTCCTTTGGGGACCAGCGTGATACTGGCCAGCAGGAACTGGAAAAATTTTCATCTCCCCTCATACCATACTTACACTTTTGGGGATTTATCCTGAGGTGATTATAAAAAAAAATTTAAAAATCTTCATGTCTAGATATATTCACTGCAGAATTATTTAATAGCAACAATACAAAATAAACCTGCAAGCAACCCCGATGAGCAGGTTTTCACTCGGAGTATTAATTGCTTCCCGGAGTTTGTGTGAGTTTGTTATTGGGATCTAGCAGACCACAGGGAAAGGACGTTCCCCCTCATCTCTTGTGTGCAAATAAGAGCATACAATTTAGGAAAGCATTTGACTTCAAGGAAGAGAAACAATTGGCTAAACGGACTTCTGGTACCTGTAGCTGAAGACACAGGCTTGTGAAAAATCCTTCCCACTGAAGGTCGGCATCTGCAGTCAGAGCTGGAGGGGATCAACACCATGGGGTCCACACGGCTGCTTCTTCCCGTGCTGCTGAGCGTGGCCTTGGACCTGCCCTTGCTTTGTCCCTGGAGATGGGTGGGTGAGAGAGAGCCTGGGCCTCTGTCTCCCCTGCCCTGGGGCAGTCCACCCTAGGGACTTGGACTTTTCCATTCAAGGCAGATTCTCCCACTGGGGGCAGCTTGGGAGCCTCAGGAAGTCAGGGATGAGGTCCCATGAGCGTCCTGGGGGTCACAGAGAGCAGACCCATGAAAAGAAACATGCTCACCGCATTGGTTGAAGATGGGGAGGGGTTTCTAGTGTGGCTTCCTTCCTCATGGTCACTGTCCAAGCCCTGTGTGGGGCAGTGGTGGAGGACAGGCTTGGCCTGCTCACCTGGGATGTCGTTCCTACCATCTCGCTCAAGCTTCGTGTGACAAGCTAGGTTACCTGGAGCTGCTCCCTGCTCCCCGTCACACCCTTTGCTGTAGCCTGAGGCCACTTGGCCAGTTTCCCACTAAGGTCTCAGGAGGAGGGCCCAGAGCACCTTTCCACCAGCCACTGGCACATGGCACCTCTGTCTCCTCTTGGGAGGAAGCTTGGGGTTCTGGGACCCCTTCTGTGCATCTCAGTAGGGAAGAACCCACGCCCTTGGGAGAATTTGGTCTTTGGAAAGCACAGAGTGGTTGGTACTGATTTGGGGGAGCAGCTGGGGACAGAGATGGAGCCTTGCTGCTGGGCTTCAAGGAGAACAGTGGCTTCGCGGCTTGGATCACCCTCTGCAGCTTCTAGGCCCCTGGAGGACAGGATCTGCTTAGGCCTCACACCATCTCTTTGATGTGGCTTCTGCAGTCACTGCAGCAGCTGCTTGAAACCCAGAGTGACCTTCTCGTGGTGAGGGATGTTTGATGACCTCCTTCTGCACTCCCTAGACAGACACATGGGCTGCGATGGGTCTGCCAAGACCTTCTGAGCTTCCCTTAGTGTTTGCTGATGTTAGGAGGCGTTCTTAAAGGAATCTGCCTTTGTTGGAGAGCTGCTCAGGTTGGGCAGAGACCTCTCAGCCCTGCTGGTAAAGCCCCATGCAGGGTGGCAGTCGAACCAGGCTCTCCGGCCCACACTAGAGAGCGTGACTCTAAATCTGTGCACACTTTCTACAAGCGCTTCATTAACGGCAAGCCCCTTAGCAGCACGGATCAGTCTCAGGTTCCACATCCCAGGGCTCTTCAGTATAACCTCCACGTTAAGGATAGGCTGTCTCAGCAAACAGATCCAGTGGAGCTGGATCTAGAGGAGAGGGTAGACGGAGCCTTGGCAGCGAGTCGGGTATACAAACGCTCCCTCCTCAGGGGTTGGCACGGTGCCCTGGCCAGCCTGGGCCCTCCCCGCATGTGCTGTTTCTCACCTCCAATGGCCCCAGGATCCAGGCTCAGAGCATCTGACCCCAGCACTGTGTTTTCCAGCCATGGCCAAAGTGCACACGATGGGAGGGATACTTTCCGCAGCTTGCCTTGGTCCCCTATGCAGGGTCGGTTGGGCCTGCGCTGTATTCACCACGTGTACAGTCTGTCAGGTCAGGAGATAGGATATCCTGGTATATTAGAAGCCTCGCATGTACCCCCGCCTTGGACTTCATCCACCCCACCCTCCGAAGTAGCCATTGTCTGGACTTTGCATCAATGACCCCTGGCTGCTGCCATCTAGATGAATTCATGGAGTGAGGTTTTAGCCACCTGACGGCATGTTTTTGAGGATTTCTTAGCTGATGCTGTGTGTCAAAGGCCACTAGGTCTCACTGCTGCATGGCGTATCATTTTTCAAATCTCCCACGGCTGGTTTTTCTGTTGGATTGTCCGTGGCTGTTCCGGTTGACTCTATTTTTGGAGTTATCGTTTTTGGATCTGTCTCCTGGTGCACATGCCAAGGACTTCCGTAGGGCGTATGTGTGGGAGGCGTGCTGGCCTGGGGGACACGTCTGTGTCCGCCTTTACCAGGTAGTTCCAACCTGCTCTCGGAAGTGCTCCCCGGCTCTACCTCTGGTCAGCATCTACCACATCTTGGTGGTTGCCACTTCTCTGGTTATTGTGTTTCCTGGCTTCCCGGGTTTGCACCGCAGGAGGTGGTTGCTAAGATGGAATTTGTTTCAGAAGGGTTCTGGGATCTACACCTGAGCCAGGTGGGCAGGCAGCAGGATGGGGCAAGGGGAGAGTGGAAGAGCTGTGGCTGACCTGGTGTGGAGCTTGGGGCCATCCCACCTGTCCTGCGTTGGGCCAGATGGCCAGGTCTTCATGTGTTCCCAGTCACAGGAGGTGGCCATGCCTGGGAGATGACTGCCAGCAGCATGCCCAACTGCTGGAGCTGGAAGTCCTCCCTGGGGGGCAGCTGGGTGCCCACTCCTGAGCCCAGTGTGCTGGCCAGGCTGCTGTACAGTCTCCCCACGTTTTTCTACTGGATTGCTTAAAAACATCGATCACAGGATTGTTTTCTTTTAATGTATTCTGCACATGAATCCTTCGTGCAATCTGAGTTTGTGACTTCCCATTTTGCAACAAGCGTAAAGTGTGCCTGCTTCCCTGTCTGTTCATATCAGTTTTGTGAGTTGTATTTTTTCAAAAAAGAAATCCATTGTTTCTTCTAAGTTTTCACAATATTCTCTCATTTTCTTTTAAATCCCTGAAGCACATCTATGCTGCTTTGGTCAAATCCATCCTTCTTTAATTAATATTTCTTGAGGGCCATCTACCTTATTAATCTTTTTAAAGATGCGTGTGGGGTTCAGGGAAGCACACAGTAGGCGTAAGACTGCTTTGCATCCTTTAGCTGTGGTTTCAGTCAGTCAGGGTCAACCTGTACTCCCAAAATATTGAAAGGAAAATTCTAGAGATGAATAGATCATAGGTTTTAAATTGCAGGCTTTCGTAAGTATTGTAATGGAATCCTGCGCTATTTCATCCGTCCTGCTCTGTCCCACCTGGGCTGTACCTCATCCCTGTGCGGCGTATCCACGCAGTATCCACTACCCTCTCCTGGACTGTGGTGCGTGTTCAAGCAACTCTTAATATGCTTAAAAATAACTCCAAAGCACAAATTTTTGTTTTAGTATATTGCTATAACTGTTTTATTTTATTGTTAGCTATTATTAATCTCTGTGTCTAATTTGCAAGTTAAACTTCAGATACATATAGGAAGGGAAGCATATTACATGTAGAGGTCGGTACTGTCTGTGAATTCAGGCATCCACTGGAGGTCTAGAAACATAGCCCCCAAGGATAAGGGGTGACAGTGAGGCTCTCTGTGATTGCCACAACACGTGACTGCCTCACAGCTCTGGAGGCTGGAAGCTTGAAATCAAGGCCGAGGCAGGACCAGCTCCTTGGAGCCCCGAGGGTTCTATGGAGACCCGGGCCTCCCTACAGCTCCAGTGCTGGCTGCAGTCCCTGGGGCCCATTGGCTCCCAGAACCATTACCCCAGCCTCTGTCCGCATCTTCACATGACGTTCTCTCTGCATGCCTGCCCGTGTCCAAGTTTCCTTTTTTATAAGGACACCAATGATGTTGGAGTGCTTGCCCTCGTGACATCACCTCAACTATGACATCTTCAATAACCTGTTTCCAAATATGGTCATGTGCTGAGGTGCCAGGCGTCAGGACTTCAACGAAAGCCAAGTCGGAGACAAGTCCTGGGTGTGGAATGGCTTCCTGCATGCTGGGCTGTGTTTGTGGAGCACCTGTGCCAAGCACGTCCTGGGGAAGCAGCAGGACAAGCTGGCAACGTCCCCACACTCGGCAGCTCAAACACCATGGCGGAAGGACAGTTCAGGCAGGTGCTGTGAGGGCGGCCAGCTTTGTGTGTCTCTTACCTTTTCAACCAGGATGCGGGAAGGGCTGCAGGCCACAGAGACTGGCTCTCTTACCTGTGAACACACAGCGTGTCTGAGCCAGTGCTCAAAGGATGGGTGCAGGAGTGCTTGGCTCCGGAAGCATCTGCTTGCCCCGTGACGGCATAGGAGTTTCTTTTAAAACTCATTTGCTGAGTTACTGGAGCTGGAAAGATGGCAAGGCCTCTTCTCGCTTCTCCTCACAGAGAGGAAAGTGCATGGGGGCTTCTCTGCCCCACTGCTGGGTGTGTTCGTCACCATCGTCAGGTGGATCGCCTGCACTGTCATTGCCTGTCCCCGTTTTGCTTGGAAGTGCTCAAGTCACCAAGGTTACCTGGGGTCAGGGTTAGTGCCATGTCAGTGGAGCAGGCAGACGGCTGTCCTGGGACCTCTGCGTCACAGGAAGCAAACATGGTGCCGAATGAAGAGCCGGCTAGGTGGAAATCTGGGCTTCATTCCCAAATCTGACGCTGTGGCCAAGGGACCTGGGACACCTTGTTTAATCCTTGTCTGCTGCAGTCCCCTCGTCTGTCAGGGACAGTCTAGCTTCCTGCACTACTGGGCTCTCAGGGAGATTTAGTGGAGGATGGATGTGGAAAGTGTGTTTTGGGGGTGGTTTTTGCGTGGTAAGATCGTGTTATGTGTACAATTCAGTGACACCGAGAGCATTTGCCACGCCATCACCCATCACCATCCATCTCCTGAGTGGTCCCTTTCCAGGCAGGAGCTCTGTCCTCAGTCAACACTCTCCCCTATACCCAGTGTGGATCCTGCAGTCCCTCCTGGGACTGGCTCCTGTCACTCAGCACGAGGTCTTCAGGTGTCAGACTTTCCTTCCTTTTCAGGCTGAATAATATTTGTGGAAAGGCTTTTGATCCATTAATTGCCCTGTGGTTTTAAAGGCCCAGGATTCACATGGTACATGGCGATCAGCATGTGGACACGGTGAGCACGAGCACTGCGGCAGCACACAGAGGATGCAAGGGAAGCTGCCAGTCCCCTTCTTCCACCCAGACGGACCCCCAGGCAGCCACTCAGCGTCTGCAGCGCTCCCTCCAAATGCGTCCCTGCACTGCTGGGACTCCTCGGAAGGACAGCCTGGCTGAGGTCCACAGTGGTGCACATGCAGCAGATGACAGATTCCTGCAACTATACACAGTGCGGGAGGGGCTGGAGTGGTGGCTCAGTGGTTGGAGCACTTGCTTGGCATGCGCAAGGACCCGGGTTCGAACCCCAGCACCACACACACAAGGAAGTGTCGGAGAAACAAAGGCCAGATGGAAAATAAACAGAATCAGTTCTCTCTCTATATATCCCTCTCCCTCTCTAAAATCAAATCAAAACAAAACAACAAAAATAGCAGTGCTGGAAACGATCCTTCTTACACAGAGGTGATGATTGCCCCCGGTCCCAAAAGGATAAGGTGCGTGCATTTAAGTCTCATGCCGTCTACCTGATCTCCTCTGCACAGCTGTCCCTTTAATGTCCTATCCATGCTGTGCAAGAGGGGCTTCCCCAGTGGCTGCACCTACGGGGGAGAGCCCTGTATTTGTAAAATGCTGCATTTGGATTCTTTTAAAGTGTCATGAGAGAGGAAGCCTTTTTTCCCTGGACCTCGGTGGTCTTTCATTTGACGCAAATGACTTGCTGATCGCATTTTTTCGGTTGAGTTCCCACGTTGGTCTTATTTCCTTGTGAGGGCTCTTTGTGTAGTAGTGCGTGTGCACTGTGCACACTCAAGGTCGCGTCCGAATATCTCAGAGGGAATAGGGCCTCCTGCTTCCAAGTCACCCTAAAATTGCACAGACCTGGGGCGCCTCCCTCACCAATCCACAGGGCCTCCTGCCCCACCTCTCTGGCCAGGCTGAGTTCCTGTCCCTCCCCTCGCCAGCTGTCAGTAAAGTGCCCAGCCTGTTTCTTGGCTCAAGCTGCCCATAGCTGGGTGGGAAAGAGCCCAGCCACATGGGTCATGAGCTTGGGGAGGCTGTAGGGAGGGCAGGGCTGGTGCTGTGGTGAAGGTGGCCACGTCACCAGGTTCCTGTTAGTCCAAGGCCTGCAGCCCTGGGTACGGCCCCTGACGCAGGGCAGAGGCAGGCTTCCCGGAGGCGGCGAAGTCTTTGCTGAGTCACATGGGAACTTTTTGTTTACTGGTGGGAAAACTGGGCTAAATTCTCTTTGGGGACAGGCCCTGGGACATCAATGGCCCTGTTCCTTCATTTCCAGTCTGTAGTCGGCCAGGGAGAGCTGTCCCCACACCCATTAGGGCCGTGGCCTGTAGGGGGATTTCCTTTCTCATGTTGAGAAGCTGGGAACCATGGAGAGTCCCTGGGGAGTGACTTTCCCGTTTCCTGGGGGCGGAAAAGAGCCACTAAGATGTGATGATAGCTGGGCATGGCAGTGTCCACTGTGTTTGGTCATAATGCCAAGCAACAGGTGGTTCAGTATCATCCTTGTTTCTCAGATTTGGAAAGCAAGGCTCAGGGAGGTGGCTTTGGCAGCCCCCTGGCCGGGAGGTGGGGAAGGGAGAGCTGCGGGTGGGGGACACGGCTGAGGGGGGCATGGGGCATGGGGACCCATGTTTCTGTGATATTTAGTTATGATTTAACGCTTTGTTTTTGTCACTCAGTTTTAGTTTTTGTTTTTCCAATCACAGCGGCACAGCATAAGAAGCCGTTTGGGGCACGGCCTGCGTTCATCCCTCTCGGGAAGCGGGAAGCAGACACATCGAGGTGGCTTCAGCTCATGGAAGTTTCTGGTAGTGGGATGTTCACGTAGTGCCAGGTGAGCACCATGGCATCGGGGACCTTGGACTGTTGGTCGCAGGTGTCTGGGCACAGCCTTGGGGATCCTGGCTCCAGGTGTCCCGTGCTTGGCTCACTGTAAGGCTGCCAGGGCTGGGCTGTGAGTGCTGCCTGGTGGCTTCAGCAGTGCCCGGAGCAAATCCGTAAAATATGTCATGGGCCGGTCGCCAGCGCTGCAGAGAGTGCAGATGAGGAGAACAGGTGGGGCACGGGGGCTGTGTGAGTTGGGGACGGGGAAGGTCCAGGGTGGTGAGCTCTGGGCAGGGAAGAGGCTGCGCTGAGGGCTGGGGTGGAGGGGCTGGCACAGCAGGGGCCATGAAGGGACTTTGACTCCAACTCAGGGTGGGCTGATACCAGGAGGCTGCCATCAGAGGGGGACAGTGTCCTGGTTCCTCTTAGTGGCCCCTGAGGTGGCCCCACACTGCCCAGCAGCCCTCCCCAGGCCCCACCCTGCTGTTTCCTTCCTCCTCCACTTCCCTCCATCTCCCTCTTCTCTCCCTTAGTCCTTCTGTTTTTATGTGTGTGTGTTGGTGTGAGTGTGTACTCTGGTGTGTTGGAGTGTTGGTATGTGTGTGCATGTGCCGGTGTGTAGCAGTATTGGTGTTTGTGTGTTGGGATGTGTGCATGTGCTGGTATGTAGGAGTGTTGGTGTGTGTGAGTTGGTGTGTAGGAATGTTGGTGTATATATGTTGGGACATGTGCTGGTGTGTTGGAGTGTGGTGTGTGTGTGTACACTGGTGTGTAGAAGTATTGGTGTGTATG
>PVKS010050988.1:0-11326 GCA_004027875.1 Aplodontia rufa | reverse complement strand
AGCGCCACATATGCCTTAACAACTTCTATGTGTGCCTTGAAAGAGACCCTATCTCCTTATCTCCCTAACATCCTCATTTTGCTGCAGGGCTAAAATTACTAAAAATCAAACGCCAAGCCTCTTACTGCAACTAGCTGAATTACAATGCAAGTTTAACTCCCAGCTGTTTAGAGTGTCTACTATTAAAGTGACAACACACTGATTAGAAAAGAATAACATTCTGTGTTGGGATGAGGATGTGTGGGAAAATCCAGATGACTAGGATATTGAACCCCTAAACGCTAATGAGCTTTCTTTGCCAGTGGAAGAGGTATTCCTACACCAGAAAATTTGGATTCCCCATCTCCAATAACAACAGCATTAACCACCCCCAAGCAATGTGTGTCTCTCCACCAACAATAGTATCAGATTAGCCCTGCTCAGCCTGAAGAAACTGTAATTCCTCCCAACAGTTGCCCTGCAAGACAATGCTGATTTTCCTCAGGACCACCCCAAACATTCGCCCTTGCTTCTAGACCTATAGCTAAATGTAAGTCCCCGCAGGTGGAATTCACCTAATGGTGAGACCAGGTGTGACCATGAGGAGATGCATTATACTCCAAAAGATTTACTTAAGTTGTCTCATTTCTGCAGGCAGAAATTCAGGAAACATGTGGGAATGGATACTAAAGATGTGAGATAATTGTGGGAGAAAACAAAGTTGGATCACGCTGCTTTTATTGATATCAGCTCATTAAGCAGAGATTCTACATTTTAAATGTTGCAGCTCAGAGAGTTAGAACGGGGTGTAACTGCTTGGTTAGTTGGCTGAAACATGGACCAAATGATGGCCCACCATAAGCTAGTTGGAAATTCTCAACCTCCTTGGTTTAATGTAGAGGAAGGGATTCAGAAGCTTGGGAAGATTGGAGTGTTAGAATGGATTTGTCAGAAAGGATGAAAGAAGGAAGATTTGTCTTTTACTTCTCTGCCTCACTGAACTGAGACATCTTATCTCATCTTTTCCTGCACTTGAACTGGAATTTACATCATTCTCTCCCTTATTGCTTAGACCTTCAGATTTGGACTGAATTATACCACTAGTTTTTCTGGGTCTCTAGCTCTCAGATGATAGATCTGGGATTTCTGAGCCTTCATAATTGTGTCAGTCAACTTCTCATAATATTTATCTATATCTACATCTCTTATATGTGTAGATAGATAATAGATAATTGGATTTACAATTCACTTCTGTCCTTGGTTATTTGGTGCCCAAATCATCCTAGATTTGACCAGTGGAACAGGTTGGCTCTAGTGTCCTTTGGACACGCTACTATCATTTTTTGAGCATGTCCTTACTTCCTTACACAATAGGGGATAGAAGGGTCATCTCCTATCTTTACTTCCCCAAGTCTAAAATCAGCCATTGTCCAAGGAACCCTGGTTTCTTCCAGTGGTATTAGAGACCAAGATCTATGTACTGTGTGTACTTAATTGCTACTGGGCATTTTCAGTGGAAGGAGTATATGTGTATGTGTATGTGACCCAGCTTCGTGGCACTCAGGTGGTGCAAGTGGTCTGTTGGTCCCTGTGGAGAAATGGCAGTGGAGAGATGGAGCCAGGGAGTGGCACAAGCACCAAGCATAGGCCCTGGCTACATGCAGCCTTCCGTGCAGGTGCAGTGGGACTTCAGCATGATGACTCAGCACCCAGGCAAATCAAGGAGCTTTGATGTCAGACCCAGCCGCCTTACAAATATCTGGTGCAGAAACCAGCTTCAGACCTTGCTGAAGCTCCAGACATGCCCACCTCCCGCACTGTGCATGCGCAATTCACTACTGTCAATCCCCAGGTTCCCTGAGAAGCAAAAGCCAAGAAAATGCAAGCAAGGCAAACGTGTATGAAAGTTGGGATTTAAGATTTGACCAATAGCATTAATGTGTTTCCAAACCCTTATTAGCATAAATTTGGACCAATGATGTTAATATATTTCCATAGCCTAATTAGCGTAAGTTTGAACCAATAGCATTGATACTTTTCTCAGACACTAATTTGCATAGCTCTGGACCAATAACAGTGATGCAAGTGCTATATAAACTCCTGGCTGAACACACTCAGGTGGAGGAAAGGTTCTTTCTTGCACACTCCAAGAGTTCTGTTTCCTGATTCTTCAATCAATCATTGTTCGATCAATTCACACATCCTGGTCTGTGGATTTCATTCTTTGAATTCACAAAACAAGAACCCAGAAGGAAAAAGAAATTGATGGTGAGCTGCTGAAGTGTACTGGAGGGTGCTGCCCCAATGAGAGCAGCAACACCAGAGCTGGAGCAGTAGCTCATTGGTTTCGGCTCTTGCCTCGCATGCTCAGGGATGCGGGTTCCAACCCCAGCACCACGTATACAGCGATGTGTCTGAGCAACCAAAGACAAATGAAAAAACTAAATAAAATTAATCATCTCTTTCTCTCTCTCTCCCTCTCACTGTCCCTCTCTATATACATATAAACATACGTATGTATAAATATGCACATATGCATGCATATGCATATTTTAGAAACCATGGATCCATATCTATGCCTTCATTCTAAATCCATCCCTGCAGGATTCCTTCTCATCTTCCTCCATTATATATTTATACCTTCCTTCATCTACAGTGAGAAGAACCCTGGCTCCCAACAATGAAACATTTACACATTTTCTTAGTCCTATAATACATCTAAGATAATTTCAAAATTGTTTCACATTTTCCAGTACTAAAAATAAAGCTACTAAAAAGAACTTGGAATCACTTTGTAGTTCCCCCTTCACCCTGGCAACTTGGCCAAGTCTGAGGGTAGATGGTCAAATTCTGAGTCCATGTTACCTGGACTAGTTCATTGTTCCCCTTCAATGTGATTGTGGTATTCACCTGACTTACAATAACATTAATTTGCTTGTCATTTTAGTTTTTTCCCTCTTCCCCAATCTTATTGATTTTGTTTTATTTTTAATATGAAAACATTAATATGATTTTAAAAGTCAATCTTGATTGAAAAGGCATACATAGAGAAGTATACCTCCCTGCTGTATCCCTTCTACTCTATTTCTCACCACCTCTTGTAGGTCATCGAATTTGTTGTTCTCTGAATGATTCTTCCTGTGTTTCTTTTATAATGATTAATAGAAATATGTATGTTTCTTTCTTTTCCCGTTTTATTATACAAAAGGCAGCATGTATATATTCTGTACACTTTGTTTTTTCCACATAACAATAACTCCTGTGAATCACTCTATATCAAATCATGAGGGGTTTCTGTATTTTTTAACAAATGCATAGTACTCCATCATGTGTATATACCATAGTCTATTTAGTCACTGTCTTATGTGTAGTTGCATACTTGTCTATATTCCAATATTTTCCAATTATAAAGGCACAGTAAATACCATTGTGCATCTATATTTTCATTTTGGAAAGTGTTATCTAGAAAGCATACTTCTACAAGTGGGATTTCTGCATCAAATGATAAAATTTATATATAATTTTTGACAGTTGCCAAATTCCCTCCATAGAAGTTTTAGTGGTTTGCATAGATTGTTTCATTTTTAATTTCATTTTTGCATTGTTTGATGCTAGTATATAGGCATTCAATTAATATTTATGTACAGATCTGTATTCTGCAGCCTTGAGCAATTCATTTTATTACCTCCTAGAATGTTGTCAATAATAGTGTTGTCATTTAATGAAGACAGTTTTACTTTTTTCCTTACCAGTCAGTCTATATGGACTCAGCAGCTACACTTGACTGATCAACCATATTGATCCAATCTCCTGGACCTATTGCACAGATTAATTATTTTAGAAAACTACAAAAAATTTTTAAATTTCGAAGTTATTTTTAAAAACCATAAAGCAAAATATAACAATAACAAAAACCTATATACCTACTATATAGAATTGACAAGTATAAACATTTTGTTACATTTACTTCTAGCTACTTTTTTGGTTTGCATATTGTTTTGGTATTTAAAAAAGAGACTATGTATTTTCCAGAACCAAGAATAATATAAGTGTACCTTTTTGAGCATAAAGGTTTATTGATAAATTAATGTTGCCCCTACATAAAGTCTAAGATTACGAAAATGCCAGTTTCCTTTCAACAAAATTGAACCATTTTCTGAAAGTTTATATTAACCATAATTGTTTCATTGTGAGTAAAATTAATTTCTATGATCTTTTGATCACTTAAAACTTTGTGTTAATATTAAATTGAGCTAATTAGTGAATAATGTATAATTCTTGGACACTTAGATGCATTCTAAATAAGAGAATACTAAAATATTGATCATTAAATATAATTTTAAGTTTATGTAACTTTTCCCTATTCTCTCTTGAACCCATTCTAATCAAATTTTCTTTCTTGTCATTCACTTGAAACCATTCTTGTCACAACCTCCATTTTGCCAAACCAAGGTTTGCTTCTCAGCCCTCATCTTATTTGACCTCTTGACATTGTCAGGCACACTTGACCTTTTTGCCCTTTCTCTAACTGGTTTGAAGAACACTACACGCTGCCATTATGTTTCTTCCCTCGCTGGCTGATCTTATTGTCTCCTTGGCTAGTTTCTTCTCTTCTCCCCAATCCCTGTCTGTCGGTGCTAGAGGGCCACAGGGCTCAGTCCTTACTCCTCTCCTCTCCTTCATGTAAACTCACTCCCTGGTCTTCTGGCACCATTGCTTTCACTTCCATTTCTACACTAAAGCTTGCCAGATCTAGATCTCTAGCTTGGGCATTTCTCTTGAACTCTTGATTCATAAAGCTAACTTTCCGCAACATATCCACTTGGATGTCTAATAGAACACCTCAAGCTTAACACATCCAATAGCATCTCTTAATTTTCTGACCCCTCTACCCCAAATTTGCTCCTACCCCAGATTTCCCATCTCAGCAAGGGGCACCCTCTAAACTGGTCACTCTGATTTCATTCTTGCCCCCTTTTGAATTAGGCAGCCTGAAACTCTGAAAGACACCTTCCCTGACCCACTTTTCTAGAATGTTACTATTTCCCATCACAATCTACGTCCCTTAACTGCTTTACTTCTTATCACTTATCATCCTCTGACGACTTAGATGTGTATAGTTAATGTCTACACCTTCTCCCTAAAATGCAAGCTCCATGAGGGCAAGGGCTTTATTTTGATCACGAAGTGTAATATAGTATAACGAGCGCACCACTACGCAGTGTTTGGTCATATAATTGTAATTCGTTTTATTTCTCCTTTCTCCTCCCCATGGATGTTCCAATTGTTCTCAATTTTCCCCATTATTAAAAATGCCTCACTGAAAATGCAAACCTGAGTCTCCGTGCATATGCAAACACGTTGCTCAAGGAAGGATACAACTCCAGGAGTGAAGTGCTGAGTCACACTATGTTTACTTTTTTATTTTACTTGCTATTATAAATTGTTCTCCAAAATAGCTATATTAGTTTATAGCCACATCAAAAATGTAAGAGAATACCATTTTCCCTATGGCCTTGCCAACATTTGAAACTTTTTTGGTCTACCATTGTGCCTCACTGATATTTTGACTTAGGTTCCCTTGATGCTAATGTGTTTAGCATTTTTTCATAGGTATAGTGGCCACTTTTAGTTTAGTGAATCTTCTGTTTATATCTTTGTCCACTTTTCTGCAGAATGCCTTATCATTTTCTTCCTGATCCATAAAGTTCTTTATAGTCTTAATATTCATTCCTTACTTTGTACATTGGAGATAACTTCTCTCAGGCTGTCATTTGATTTTAAACCATTTTTTAAGAAATAAGGACAGTGAAAGAAAGAGAGAGAGAGAATCAATTTTATTTAGTTTTTCATGTGGCTTTTGTTGCTCCAACACTTCGCAGTGTACGTGGTGCTGGGATTCAAACTCACGTCCTTGTGCATGCCAGGCAAGTGCTGTGACCACTGACCTGAGTCTCCAGCCCCAATTTTATTTTACTTTTTCAGTGAGAGAGAGAGAAAGACAAAAAGAATAAATTTATTTAGTCTCTCATGTGGCTTTTGTTACTCCGACACTTTGTTGTGTACATGCTACTGGGGTTCAAACCTGTGTCCTTGCACATGTCAGACAAGTGCCATAACCACTGAGCCACCGCTCCAGCCTCCAGCCCTGATTTTCAACCATGTTCATAGTGACTTTTATCCATACAGTTTGAAATTTAGTGTAATTAACATACCTTTGCCTTTATGCATTTTGTTTATTAAGAAATTTTTGGAAAATTTCCTACAAGACCATTTGTCTTATATTGTGTTTTAATGCAATTGTTTTTCACCTTTATGTCTTATCTTGAACTCCTCTGGAGCTGATTTTTGACAATAGTGTAAGGTAGGGATTTTTTTCCTTTTTGTCCATATGGAGCACTGAATTGTCCCATCACCATGGACTGAGGATGCCCTCCTTTCCCCACTGGGTCATGAAACCTCCTTTCATGTACTATATATGCAAAGTTCTTTCTTTTTCTATCCCCTTCATCTGTCTGTGTATTCTTGAGGCAGTGCCAGCCTGCTTTAATTCCTAGAAATGAGAAATGTCTGGATGCCTGATGAGTGCCCTTCATTGTTCTTTTTTAAAATATTCCATACAGTATTCATACCTTCATTGATACAAATTTTTGAACCCATTAGTTGATTCAGGGATTAAGTCACAAATGAATTGTCATCTTTTTTTTTTAAAGGACAGAATCAACTTTATTTAGTTTCTCATGCACTTTCGTTGCTCAGACACTTCATTGTGTATGTGGTGCTGGGGTTTGAACCTGCGGACTAGCGATGCAAGGCAAGCACCGTAACAGCTGAGCCACCGCTCCAGCCCCTGAATTGTCATCTTTACAATGACAAGCCTTTTTCTTGAACATGGTACAGCCCTCCACTTAAGGTTAATAATGATCTCTGTTAGCTGCACATTTCTTTAGGTTTACTGGTAGATGCTTTTTAGTAGTCATTGCTCTTGCAAATTGTATCTCCTTTGTCTCTTATTTTCTACTTGGAGATTGATATAGGACTAGTGATACTCTTTATAGGATGATATTCTATCAGCCTCCCTTTATTAATCCCCCTCTATGCTCATTTCATTGGCCTCTTGCTGATCTTTGCCACAGGGCCTTTTCACTTGCTATTTCCTCTTCCTGGAACACTCTTCCCCCAGACAACCACATGGCTCATGTCTTGGATTGTGTTTCCCAGGAACAGGTTCTGATGAAATAATGACTTCAATGATAATGGTTTATTTGGGGAGTGATTCCAAGAAGCCTGGTAGGAAAATTGGGGAGTTATGCAGGGAAGGAAGGTCAGCAACTGGTGTGTTATCAAGCCCATTGCCACTATGAGCGTGTGGGTGCCAAGCCTGAGATACAAATGGAGCCTCCATCCATCATTGCCTGCGGGCTACTTCCAGGAGCATTGATTCCCCTGCGCTTCCAGCCTGCTCTTCACTGAACCTGAGAGAAGGCCTTGGGTAAAGGTGCCTGCATGCCGTTCTCAAGTCCCATCAATTTCTGCTTCATTTGAGTCCCTGTTAAAGAATCCCTTTCATGGCAGACTTGATGACCAATCTCTGAAAAATAGCACATTCTTCATCCCCTCAGATCTCTAGTAACCTCCCTGGACCTGTGGCTCTTCTCAGTTCCTATCACAACCTCATCTGTGAAGTTCATTGTCTATGATTGTCTGCCTGTACCATTAGAATGCCACCTCCACTAGGATTTCGTGTGTTTTGTGTGCTGCTGTGTCCCCAGTTCCTAGAACAGTGCTGTGCACACAGGAGAGCGTGCGTGTAGAGTTGTCTCAGTCCTTCATTCCTTCTCTCGCTTCACATCAATCTACCTGCTACCACTTGTCCTGGCCCAGCGTTTTGATCCCTTTACTCCTGGCTTAGTCTCTATTGCCTACCGCTGCAAACTTCTCCTTGTGTTTCAAGACTCAGCTGGTGTAGAACCTCTCTATGAAGCCCTTCCCAGTCACTCCTCTTTGTCTGTGAGAGAATTCCTCTATCAGAGGACAGGGAACCCCCTTTTGGTTCTTTCATCATCCCACCAGCACCCAACCCAGGCCTGACACACAGCAGGTGCTCAGTGATCCCCAATGAGTCATGCCCTTGCATAATCACCTCCCCTTGAGTATAGATGGAACCTGCATGTGACCTGTTTTAACCAAAAAAACTGACGAAGGTGATGGATATCCCCCTCATGGTTGCAGCATGTTATATAAACTCCTTCTCAGTAGATTGCGCCAGTGAAGTGAGCTGCCATGTTGTGAGGTGGCCTATGCATGGCCTCCGGGAGATGAAAAGCCCCACTGACAGTCAGCAAGAAAATAGGCCACTAGTCCTACAACTACAAGGATATGAATTCAGAAAACAAAGGTGGCAAGCTCAACAGTACCCCGAGCCTCCAGATGAGCTCCTAACCTAAGGAAGCAGTGGGATAATAAATGTGTGCTGTCTTAAGCTAACACAATTGCAGTATTTTTTTTCAGTAATCAAAAATATACCTGTTGTAGAGCACTGAATGGTGATAGCCAAAGATATGTGGACCCTGTGCATGTGAGTTTATTTGGAAAAGAGCTCTTGGCAGATGTAATGAAAGTTGGGATCTCCAGATGAGATCATTCTGGATTAGAATGGGCCATAAATCCAACTGTAATGGCCTTTAGACAGAATGGATCAGGATGATGCAGACATGAGTTAAGGAACGCTTGGGGCCATCCAAAACTGAAAGTAGTAGGAAGGGTCCTCCTCTGGGGCCTTCAGAGGTGGCACGGCCCTGCTCCACCTTAACTGCAGACTTCTGACCTCCTGAACTATAAGATCACACATTTCTATTATTTTGAGTCACCCAGTTTGTGATACTTTTATATAGCTGCCACAAGAAACTAATGCCAACTGAATGAAAAAACCTGTCATGTCCACTGAGCAGAGACACCAAGCCCAGTAGGAACTTGGAGCAGGGGTGGGGTGGGGGGCGGGGTTATATCCAGCCCAGGGCTCAGGAATGCTCATGGGGAGTTTGCAAGGAAGAGGAACCGGGCTTGATCCTGAAGGAAAGAACTGCTTTAAATGGACAAGTCCAAGTGAATGCCAAAGAGTTAGGCAGGGATGGGGTGTGTCCAGAGGATATGCATGGCTCTCTGGTCAGCAGTAAAGATCTCTGCACTGGTAGGGGGAGGAGGATTTGGAGGTGACTGCTTGGAAGTCAGGTGAGCCAAAGTCTGGTTCAGGGACAGAGGGGAAGTGTGAGCAAGGTGAGATGGAAGAGGTGGGCCCAGAAAAGAGACCCATAGCAAAGTCCAGTCAGCCAAGTGGCAAGAGAAGAGGTAAGAGAAAAGGCCTTGAGCTGCCCTGGCAAAGAACATGAGACTGCTGACCAGAGAGACATGGTCTGGAGTGAACACAGAGCCCATTCATGAATAAAGACGGCCTTCATTTTGGCACTGAAATAGACATCCAAAATAAGAAGAGAAAGCAACGAAAGCAGAAATCAGGGCAGTTATGAGAGTGCTTGCTCCAACTCCACCTGTCTGAACCCCTGGGTAGCTCCCCACAGACCAGTCAAGACAGCAACTTCACCCATTCTTGATGACTCCATGGGTTCTGGGTAGATGGGCCCTCAGCTGGCCAGGGACTTTCCAATCCTGCCCTGCTCCCAAATGAGCAGAATTAAAGTCTAGGTACACAGGACTAAATCCTCTCTGCTGCTGCATTCCATTCAGATTGTGCTGTAAATCCCCGCAGAGAGCAGAATTTTTCAGAGGGGCAGGCTCAACCCTGGCTGTGCTCCCAGGCTTCTGGCCCTCCTGTACTGTTCAGGGTCCATGTGGCCAAGCCCACAGGACATGTGAGAATGTGAAGGCCTCCACAAGATGCCCTTGACCTAATCCTGGAACCAGTGAATGTGACCTTATATGGCAAAAGGAACTTTGCAGATGTGATTTTCTTAAGGACTTTGAGATGGGGAGATGATCCTGGGTTATCTGAGTGGTCCCTAAATGCAGCTTCATTTGCCTTTATAAGGGGGTAATTTGAAAGACATTGTGGGGCAAAGAGGGCACCAACCCCTTCTCCTACCCTGGTGTTACATCAGGCAGTGCCTCTGGAGACATCCAAGCCTCTGTTGAGGTAAGATGTAGAGAAGAAAGCAAGTGTAAGGGCCAAGGGTCAGGGCACAGTGGAAGGCCTGGAGGAGGACAGCAGAGGGAGCACAACAGTACAGGGAGACAGTTGGAAGAGGGTGGCCATCTGGAGAACTGTCACCTTCATGAGGTGGTAAAATCAGCTGCAACCCAAATTTCCAAATACACCTTTGAGGTCACCTGTGGTCCACTGACAGGACTCCAAGTAGGAAGAGTGATGTCTGCAGGGAACTTCCCATCTCCTTCTGTCTCCTGAATCCCTAGACCAAGCATTAGCCCAAGTGGGTACTCCATGAATGTCAGTGTCATGAATGGCAGCTGCTGTGCATAAACGCAAGGATCTGGAAGTGTTTTTGGAGAGCCCTTGTGGAGTTTTCAGTGTGGACCAGGAAAGAAATATGCAATGGGATTTGCAGTCTAGAGAGGAAACAAAGTGAGCGTTGTGCCAGGAAAGAAGTGAAGTCATGAAGTAAATATGTGGATGATAGGAGCCCTGAGGAGAACAGTGCTCTATCACCAAATTCAACATGGCAGAGCCACTCATTGGACACACCATTCACCAATGTGCACTTCAGTTTCCCAACATGCTCAATAGTTTCCATTTTGCACACTGCCCTAAGGCCTTGGCACATGTATCCCATTTCTGTGGTGTTCTTTCCTAATCCTTTTTATGGTTCAGGTCTCAAATGTACACCCAAAATGTTTGTGTGTTGAAAGCCTGGTCCCCAGTTTGTGGCACTCTTGGTATGAGCCTTTAGGAGAAGGGTCCCAGTTGGAGGAAGTAGGTTCACTGGGGTGTGCCCTTATAGGGAATATTGGAAACCCAGCCCCTCCTCTCTCTTTGGTTCCTGACTTCCAAGAGGTGAACAGCTTTGCTCCACCATATGCCCCTGCCATGATGTTCTACTTTGCCACAGGCACAAAAGCAACGGCACCAAACGATGGAATGGAATCTCCGAAGTTATGAACCAAAATACATATCTCCTCATTTAAGTTATCTCAAGTATTTTGTCTCAGTGAGAGAAATCTAACTAACACATCTCTGTTTAGCTCTCATATTCAAGGTCACTTGTTCAGAGTGCCACCCCTCCCCAAACCTCACCCCTGTTAATCTGTATCACTTTTGTTCACTTTTCTAATGAATACCTTCCTCACCCCTGGGCTCTCCAGAGCCACACCTGCC
>PVKS010050987.1:0-11326 GCA_004027875.1 Aplodontia rufa | reverse complement strand
GAAGGTGGTGACGGCGAGGGGCGGGGTGAGCCTGCTGGGAAAAAAGAGGAGGAGAGGGAGGAGGAAGGGAGTAAAAAGTACGGGAAGGGAGAATGGAAAGTTTGAAAGAGATAAAGGAATAAGGACGAGTTGCAAGGTGACGGGAGTAACCCGAAATAGAGAAAAACATATTCACGCTGTTATGCCTGCTGCTACAGAAGAATGTCAAGTTAAGATACAAAAGAATAGCTTGGATAGGAAGAAAAGGTGTTTTTGATTCAGTGTAGCAACAAATTGTTTCTTTTTTGTGTCAAGGACACCAAAGACCTGATACTGAATAGAGCCTGAATTTTGATACTTTTCTCGGTAATAAAGGGCATAAATCCTTTTATCGTCCTCTCAGAACATTTTCTAAGATGACTGGCCAGAGTCAAGGGTGCAATCTAAAGCCATGAAATAGCCCCTACCCAGCCCAGTTCCAAGAAAACCCTCTACTCCCACCCCATCAGTCATTAACTCAGCAATTTGTGGACCAAACAAAGCTAAGACCTAGTTCCTTCTTCCACCAAAATTCAGCTCATACACCATCTCAAAGAACAGATTTTAGGAGAACAATATGGGTAAAAGTTAATGTTTTATCCCAGCGTGGTGGTGCACCCCTGTAATCTCAGCAACCTGGGAGGCTGGGGCAGGAGGACGTACCAGCCTCAGTAGTTGTGGAGGCCCTAAGCAACTTAGCAAGACCACCTCAAGAAAGAAAGAAAGGAAAATGGAAAAAAAAAAAAACCAGCACAGCTCTGGGAGATGAAGCCCAATGGTAAAGGGTCCCTGGATCCACCCCAGTACCAAAAAAGAAAAAAAAACAACAACTCAATGTTTTCTACCAATGTGTTCCATGAGCCAACTTTTGCACATTTGATTGGTAATGAGAACAAAAAGGTTGAAATGTGGTTACATTAGCAACAGTAAACCTTGTAAATTCCCTCTTGGGAGTTTTTACTTAATTCTTGGGGATCCTCAGAGTGAGAGAACATAATGTTAAAGAAAACTGAATTTTGCCAACCTGTTGATCATTCTAAATGCAGAAACATTCAATAAGTACATGGTCAAAGACTATATGCCAGATGCTATGCCAGGACCCTGCCTTTGGAGAGGACAGTGAAGGAAGACCATTTCAAAACAAGTTCCACAGCGTTGCTCTAACAATGCTGTGGGAAGAGACAAAATAAGAAATTTGGAGAAAATCTGGAATAGTCAGGGTTTCTTCCAGTTGACTTATTCTGGGTCTCAAAATGGGAGTTGTCAACAAAAAATGAGGGGAGAGGGTGCATTCTAAACAATGGAAACAAGGGCAGAGCAATAAGTTGTGAAAGCATTTACCCTGTTTATGGGAACATGGAAAAAGCAGGGAGGCTAGAAATTAGGATTTCTGTTTGGGAGTAAGGAAGATGAGGTTCAAAAATGCCTGGCCCACCAAGCCAAGAACTTCTTCAGAATCTACCTGGTTAGGCTGTGGTAGATAGCAGGAAGATGACCAAGCTGGGCTTTTTTATAAGGGTAGTGATAGGCATGTGGGTGGACTAAAAGCAGCTTACTTGGTATAGCTTGTGATAGGAAATCAGAATCCTGCAAATAAATCACCTTTCCAAATTTGTTTAAACAGACTCACCTTTTCTTTTTTGTGTGTAGAAAAATCCCTGGTTAAAATGAAAATCTTCCTGGAAAGTTACTACCCTGGGCATTAACAGTCAGTACCTTTGTGCTGTTTGATGATAGCCCGCTGAGAGGAGGACTCTAATAGAACTTAGGCCCCAGGAAGAAGAAAGATAGAGGCCTGAAAGGGGACAAATGGAAGCACTTCTGTTTTGTTTAGTTCTTGCTGCCCAAAATAAGATGGTAAGCTCTTAAGACCAGGAAAGTTGTCCTCAAACATTAAGCCTCCCTTTGTTGTGTCTTACATTTCACACAGTGCTGAACAACTGTGTAAATTCAGTGTAAAAAACTTACTGAATATTTTATTGAATGAAAAATAAATAATGCTGTATCTTTATAAGGGAGGATTAACTGGCTAATTTTCAGGAGATACTTAACAAGGTTGTTCTAGTTCATGTAGTTACATTCCTTAGAAGAGTGTATGGAAGTGCTATTTTTAAATTTCTAAATATTGGTGCAACTCAAAGGGAATGGATATAAAGATAAGAGAAAGTTGCAATTGCCATACAAAGATAAACTTTTATACTGAGCTCAGGACTGTTGAATCCTGTTAATATTCGATATTCTAGTAATAATAGCTTCCAATCTCAAAAGGTTATGAAAGCCCTTCAGTCTTCTGACTTACATCTTTGTTCTAAAAGCTCAGATCCTTTGGCTCTTGTACTGTAGCTCACTTTCAACAACCCAATAGTATAACCTACTGTTTATGTTCTCCATGAAATACTCTTAAGAGAGTTTTGTGGAACAGATAACTTTTCCTTTTTTTGATTAATAATTATCTACCTTTTGACATTTTACAAGCTCATTTTATTTCACAGCAGGTCAATTTTCAAATATTTCACACAGCTTAATATGGATATGAAATTTTAATGATTCTTTGTTTAACATTCACATTTTGTGGCACAAAGCAACTTAGATATATGTGTGAGGACCAGAACACTGTTCTTGGACCTTCAAACCAATTTCAAAAAACAAACCTCCCATGTTGTTTTGTGCAACAACTTTTTACATCAAGATTCAACGAGTTAGGGCTAGCAAAAACATACTCATATATGCTATGTACCTAAACATTTGAGAAAGAGACTTAAACACATTCTGAACATTCAAATTCAAATACATTTTTCAAGGATGAACTCAATGAACCCATAATAATCAAGATGCATAATATAGAACACCAAACAATTATAGTCATTATCAGTCTAAACCAGATTGGGCACTTACTACATATTCCAAATATAGAATCTTTTCATCTTGTGATTTCAACTCATACCTCAAAAACATTAATTAAACTTTACAATGTTGCCGGATGAGGTGTAGTTATTATTGGCTCTCTTTTAACCAAGCTATTTATAAAGGTAAATATATGCATAAAGAAATAAAGAATGCAAATGAAGACTTTTTTTATAATGTCCATTCCCCTATTTCTGTAGGCATCTCTCTAAAAAAGCAGAGTGTAATTTGTTTCCCTTTTATTGATCACAGGGATTCCCCCAGAGTACTAGGTTTTAGTTCATCTCTGGACATCTCATGGCAGGGACTTGACACTGGACAAACACTCCTGGAAAGCCCTATTATGCAGTGAGTGGGATTTTCTGTAAAAATAGGAGAGATAGCCAGGCACAATGGCGCACATCTGCAATCCCAGCAATGTAGGAGGCTGAGCCAAGGGGATAGCAAATTCAAGGCCAGCCTCAAAAACGTAGTGAGACCCTGTCTCAAAATGAAAAACTAAAAGGGCTGGGGATGTGCCTCAGTGGTTAAGCACCTCTGGGTTCAATCCCCAGAAAAACAACCAAAAAAGCAAGGAACAAATGCTGAACCTATGGTACTAAGTAAAATGTAAATATAATACAAGTCTCTTATTTAACAAAGTCTTTTATTGTCTATGGAAAATTACCTCCAACTGAAGACTTACACTTGGTATGTCAACTATTTGAGTACTTAGCTCCTTAGCTCTGAGGGTTTACCTGTTATACCTGTGAACCATCTGGAAAGCAGATTTAAAAACTCAAAGTTAGGGGCAGGCCATTTTCTCCTTGGGTGTGAGAGTGGAAAACCATACCAGCCACAGATTAGGTCTCACTTTGGTGCTGCTAAGCACTTGCTTGTAGCAGGGACTATTTTTAAACCTCTGTTCACTTTGTCAATGACTTTCAGTCCCCTTCCCCCACAAGCTTATTTAATGTTTGATCTTTTAATGGCATTCAGGTTTTTTTCTCACAATCAAGGCCAATTTAGGTTTAAATCAGCAGTTCCCAACTCTGACTACACAATGGAATCACCTGGGGAGTTTTAAAAAAAATTCTATGCCCAGATCTAAACCTATCCAATTCAACCAGAATCTCTGTGTGTAGAGCCTCAATTATGAGTATTAAGAGTGCCAGGTGATTCCATGTACCTCCAAGATTAAAAGACCAAAGCTGTAGGTGAAGTAAGCATGCCAGATAAGCTCTTACACACCGTTTAAAGCCTCAATTTCACAATTATTTATTCACCCCTTTGGTAAAACATTGCCTCCCTCTCTAGGAATCTTTTTCAAATGCAAATTAGCCTCCCAAGGAGGTGAATGCCTCCAGGCTAATGCAAAAATCCTAAATATAAGGCCAGGCTCCTGCTTATAGTCCCAGCTACCTGGGAACTTCTGAGATAGGAGGATTGAAAGTTCAGAGGTCAGTCAACCTAGAGAGAACCTGTCAGGAAACAAAGGGGACTGAGATGTAAAAAAAAAAAGTCCTAAGTCCCTGGAGGTAAACCGAAGTAGAAGGTGCTGCGATGAGGCGAGTGGGGAAATGAAAGATTAACAACAAGGAAGGAAAGGTTTCTGAAAGTACATTTTGCTGACCTCACAGTACTTCTGCCTACTGCCAATTCTGCTCTGTAATGACTGCATACTTCAAGGTCTGGTAAAGTTTGACAACTTATCTCAGCTGCCAAACTTATGTTAAAAGAAATTTTACATATTTTTATATGTAAAGAGTAGACATTGGGAATATAAATTGAGAGCTATTGAATAAATGCCCAATTTCTGAATTATCTCTCACCATATGGAAGTTTCCATTACCAAGTCATCTATTAAATGTCCTTTATTCATAACAACAGCATTCTTTATTTTGCCAATTCATTTAGTCATTCAACAAAAATGTATTGAGCAAGTACTCTCAGTAAGACCTGGTGCTAGTTGCCATGAGGAAATACTGAACTAATACAAAGTTCTATTTGTTTTGGTGTTACAGTTTTTCAAAGAACTTTAAAATAAAATTTTATTTTTATCCTCATAATAATACATGATATAGGTCAGGTTTCATCCCCATTTTACAGATGAAAAACAGGTTTAGCCAAGGATGTACAAATTACTTGCCAAAGTCACAAAGCATACACACTTAAAGCCAATTATTCACTATCTTCAAATACAGTAACTTTCATAGCTTACAATTTAATAGAGATATGTCAGTTATTCACTAACTTTAAATACAGTAACTTTCATAGCTTACAGTGTAATAATGAGATATGCCATATAATAGTCTCTAGTGGTAGAAAGGTAGGAAAAGGCATTCAAGAGCCTCACTCACCAGGAGAAAAAAATGAATAAAGTAAATCCTTTATTGAGATGACCCAAATCACTGTGCCCAAAAGGAGACCAAGCTTGGGTGTAGTTCAGGCCATCATCCAGAAGGTAGGACAAAGTAGCAGGAAATGCACATTTCAGGATACAGTGGCAGTTTGGTTCTACAGAATCAGTCCATTCTGTAGCTGAACCCTCAGCCACAGGCTGATCTTCTCAGGAAGTCGAAATCAGTTCCTTCTCCTAGCCAAAGCCAGGTAAAAACGGAACAAACCTTACCTGAGGATCCTGTTACGATCCAGTCAGTACAGAGACAACCCTTGCTCTCAAACAGTTCTCACTGGTCTAGTGAGTGAGGTAGACAATAACTGGACAGAGTAATAAAGGCTGCTATGGTAACAAAAAGGAGTGATACCTGGCCCAGCCTAGTGGGGGAAGGGTCAGGGAGAGGGTGAGGTTAGGAAGGGGTTAAAATAGAGGAAGGGAAGGGAGTTGAGAATAACTACCAGAGAAAGATATTCAATTTAAAGCCCTGAGGGTAGACAGGAATTAAAGGCTAGGGAAGTGAAATGAAGTAGGGGGAAGCCAGGCAGTGTACTTAAGTCCCAAGGGTAAAAGAGAATAAGTCATATTCAGGAAATTGTGGGAAGACTAGTTTATTAGGGCATAGCTTTAGTTCTACCTAGACTCTGGAGGGCTCAAGAGGGAAATCAAGACAGCATCCTAGTTTTAAATCTGGTACAGCAATTCCAAGGCCTCATAGTACCAAATATTACTTATATATCCTATTTGTTGTTGGAGCTGTAGCTACTCATAATACTTCTCGAGCCATACTGGTTTAAGAATTAGACTTACAGGTTGGGCTCAGCAGTAGAACTAGCTGAGACTCACAAAATGGAGGAGGAGCTGAAACATGGGAAATTAAGACAGGGTGATAATATGACCACAATACTTGGCAATACTACAGGAACTCAGATGAACTAAAACAAGGTTGGGAAACTGCAGCCCATGGACCAAACCCAGCCATTTGCCTGTTTGTGTAAAGTTTTATTGGAACAATGCCATACTCGTACATGTACATATTTTCTGTGGTTGTTTTTGTGCTAAAACAACAGAGCTCAGAGCTGTGATGATCATATGGCCTGCAGAGTCTAAAATATTTCAATCTAGTCCTTTACAGGAAAGAAAATTGCTGGTCTTTGTACTTGAATATATAAGTGCTAAAAATAAAGATTTGGAAAATATTTAGTTGTGGTACAAAGAAAAAAGCAAATTAAAACATGTTAACAATTTTCTTTTTTTTTTTTTAAGAGAGAGAGACAGTGAGAGAGACAGAGAAAGAGAGAAACAACTTTATTTAGTTTTTCACATGGCCTTCATTGCTCCAACACTTAGTTGTGTATGTGGTGCTGGGGTTTGAACCCAGGTCCTTGTGTTTGCCAGGCAAGTGCCAAAACCGCTGAGCCACTGCTCCAGCCCAATGTTAACAATTTTCTATTCCTAATCTCTACTACTTTTTTTATTGAGAAATTTATTTGTTGAACAATCATACAAATTTTAACAAAATAATATATAATGTATATAGCTTCTGAAAATTGGATTTACCCCCGAGTGCCCCCCAATTACCCCTCTTATCCCTCCCTTCCCCTTCCCACAACCTCTCTAAAACAAGTATTACGTTGTGTCTAATCTCTACTACTTTTAATATGAACATTAAAGGATGTCTAGATAATATCCTTTGAAAGACAAAGAAATACTATGTAACATTGAAACATAAGTGAATTAAAGTTACAAGCTATATAAATTTCAGAAACAAGGTCATGTGAAAAAAGCAAATCACATAATATATATGATTCGATAACATTTTTATAAAGTGCAAAAATAAGTGGGGCTAGAGTAGTGGCTCAGCTGCAGTTTTAGCGCCTGCCTGGCAAGCAGGAGGACCTGGGTTCAAACCCCAGATCCACGTACACAACTAAGTGTTGGAGCAACTAAGGCCATGTGAAAACTAAATAAAAAGTTGTTTCTTTCTCTGTCTCTCTCACTGTCCCTCTCTCTTTATTTAAAAAAAAGTGCAAAAATAAGAAAAACTTGGGATATGCAACATAGTAAAACTATTAAAATACAGAAGGGAGCCAAGTGTGTGGTGGCACACACTTGTAATTCCAGGAATGCAGGAGGCTGAGGCAGGAGGATCACAAGTTCAAGACCAGCCTCATCAACTTAACAAGGCCCTAGGTAACTTAACAAGACACTGTCTCAAAATTAAAAATAAAAAGGGCTGGGGATATGGCTCAGTGGTTAAGCACCCCTGGGTTCAATCCCTAGTACCAAATATATATATACACACACATATGAGTTTAGGTATATTTAAAAACTAGAATATTATAAAAGCATTGATAATATTCTAGTTCTTAAATTGACGATGGGCTCATAGATTTTTTAAAATTATTCTTCACAAATTATATATCATACTTTTTTAAAGAGAGAGGGAGAGAGAGAGAGAGAGAGAGAGAAACGATTTTTTTATTTAGTTTTCAATGTGGCTTTTGTTGCTCCAAGACTTCGTTGTGCACATGGTACTGGTGTTTGAACTCACATACTCACGCATGCTGGGCAAGTGCCATAACTGCCAAGCCACCGCTCCAGCCCTCCTACATCATGCTTTTTAAAAGTGAGAATCAAGTTTTTTAAATTTTTCATCTGGTTTTTGTTTTGCTGACAGTTGTATATGTGGTGCTGGTATTCAAACTCAGGTCCTCACACATGCCAGACAAGCACTCTACCACACAGCCACCAATCCAGCCCCTGTACATATTATTTTATATTTATAACAATTACTTCACAAAAAGTTTTTAAAAGCAAATTGCAACCTGTTGATGGCTAGAATATGGAAGTTTGGAGAAAATAACAGAGAAGGCAAATTACAAGTAGGACTGATTTTTGGAACATTTAAGTTTGTCTCGTAGATTCCTTAAAATTACTGAGGGAAGAGGGGAGTGTACTCCAACCTGGTAAATAATGGACTTTCATGTTCACACAATGGGGGTTAGCACTGTTGTTATCTGTATATTAGTCATACCATATAAATCCAAAATTAATTTGTAGGATCAGGACAGTGATATCTGGAAACCTATCAAAAGGAAAGCAGTGTGTGCAAAGACATGGAGGCATGAGAAAGATCGTGCACCATTTAGGCAAACATAAATGTTACCATTCTGTGTGACTGATGTATGGTAGGCCTGTGCAAGTGGTGGGGGATGAAGGAAGAGGCAAGCAGGGTTCCAGAATTTGGGTTCTATCCAGTAGGTCCTAAGTAATTACTGAAGGGCTTCAAACAGGGAAAGGAATATTATGATCAGAGGTATATTTAGCAATATCCAGATTTCAACAAACTTTTAACTACAAAATAAAGTAATATCACCCCTCACTCCTTGCTCCCCAACTAAACCCACTCTCCAAAAAGGATCCTCAATGAGCAGTTTCCTAATCAAAGATCTTCTTCTAACTGGGTGTTGTGGTGCATGCCTATACTCCCAGCTACTCAGTAGGCTGAGGAAGGAGGATTCTAAGTTCAAGGTCAGTCTGGGCAACTTGGTGAGACCCTGTCTCAAATTTCTTTAAAAAAAATGGCTGGGAATGTAGCTCAGTGGTACAGTGCTCCTGGGTCCAATCCTCAGAATCACTAAAAGTGGGTGGTGGTGGCAGGGGTGTATGTACTCAGCATGTGTGAGGCCCTTGATTCAATCAATCTCAAGCACCTCCCAAAAAAGTTCATATTATATGAATTGTTCTGTGACTTTGTTACTTCCTTAATATTATATCATGGATAGCTCTCCTTATTAGTATACATAGATGTACATCACCATTGCTAAGGGCAGCATAATACACTATATGTGTATAGGTGTGTATATACGTATCCTATCACTTTTTTAAAAACATTTTTCTATCACTTTAACAATGTCTATCACATTTTGTTGGTGTTTATTTGTCCCCTTTCCTTACTTTTGCTGAACTAACTGAATTTACTTCTTAACTGTTAGTGATTGGAAAGTTCTACACAGTACATACTTTCTATTAATAGTTACCTTTCAGTTTTGTTTACTTGTACGAATGCATAAATATTCTTCTTGTAAGACAAAATAAGCAATATAGAAGAATATAGAATAAGAAGTGGAAGTGTCCATTCCCTGTTAAGTTTGGTGCATTACCTTCACTTTCCTTGGCATTTATGCACATATATATGTGTATATTT
Source organism: Aplodontia rufa (assembly GCA_004027875.1). Classification (NCBI taxonomy): domain Eukaryota; kingdom Metazoa; phylum Chordata; class Mammalia; order Rodentia; family Aplodontiidae; genus Aplodontia; species Aplodontia rufa. The sequence goes on along the minus strand of PVKS010050987.1, from coordinate 1,817 downwards.
GTGTATGTATATACACACGAATAGGAAGCTTTGGTACTTTTAGGAAAAGATGGTATTATTTGCTTTTTTCACTTAATATAAATTCAAGATACTGCCACAATAATGCATAGAGATCAACTTCATTCTTTTTAAGGGCTGCATATTATTTTGTAGCAAATAATACCATTCTTTTTAAGGGCTGCATATTATTTCATAGTAAAGATATACTACATTTCATTTTACCATTCCCACGTTGGGGGATATTTGGTTATTTCCATTTTGTTGTGACTGCAACCACGGTGGAACGAGTATCCTATCCCATCTTTGTGCATGTACAAAAGTATTTGTGGATATGTTTGAAGTAGTAGAACTAACCTGAGGGGGAAGTATATTTAAAATTTTGATAGTCTGCCATGATACCCTTTAGAAATGTTCTGCCAATACATGACTCAATCTTCTAAATGACTGTTGATTTGCTCCACACCCTTAGCAACAGTATATTTTATCAAACTTAAAAGTTTTTGACAAAATAATACATGAATTCATTTTTTTAGAGAGAGGGACAGTGAGAGAGAGAAACAGTTTATTTGGTTTTTCATTTGGCGTTCATCGCTACAAGACTTTGTTTTGTATATGGTGCTGGGTTTTGAATTCGCGTACTGGCATGTACTGGGCAACTGGCTAGCGCAAGGGCTGTAACTGCCGAGCCCCGAACCAAGAAGCAGTGAGCAGCGAACCGCGAGCCAACCAGCCAACGAGCCATGAGCAACCAAGCCACTGCGCCACTGCGCCACCTTGCCACCACTCCAGCCCCCAAGAATTCATTTTTATTGTGAAACAAGAACAACAAAAGGGGCAGTGCCCTCTTGACCATCATTCCCTCATCCCAAGTCTCTTTGGGAATATTTACTTCCACCTTGCTAATTTTGTTTGCTATCCTTAGGTATAATTTCTTTATAATTTACTCAAGCTTCCTAAACTTATTGTTAACAATTATTTAGACTTAATTATAAGCTTTACCAGCTCATTTACTCACCAGCCTCAAAACTGTCTTCTAAGGGTGCCTGATCCTCATTCGTTTCTCCTGATCCAGATGGATGTGATCCAGATGACTGTGACATCTTCTATCTTTTGGGGCTATGTTAGAAAACAGAGAATTCACTTTTACAGCTACCCTCTCCCACATATCCGAATGGTGTTATGAATTCATTGACTCTGGTTTCTCAACCAATTACTTGCTAAACACACCCTCCCTTTTATCCTTTTAAATTTTACTACCCGGTGTGTTTGTTGGATTTTTTTTGGGGGGGTGCAGGGTATCATTATTCTTGTCGTTAATTTTCATCTTCCATTTAAAGCTAATCTGGGGAGGAAATATATTTGTTTAGACTAATATGTTAAGTTGGAAGCCTGAAATGACATTTCAAATGACAATGGCATGAGCCTCCACTAGCTTGAATACCAAATCACACAAAAGAAATTGACCGCCCTCAAAGTATCCTCCAGCTGTTTCTCTGGGTTAAAGTACTATCTCATGTGAGACCTGAATCAGGTCGCTAATTTTCTTTAATTTTAGCCTTTTCATCAAGTCACAGTGGATTAAGGGCCCTTCCGTGGTCACCACTTTAGGGGATTAACTACAATTGATTCTAATAATACTTTCCCCTTCACATCACAGGTGAGTACAGAAAGGGTGTACTTTTTAACATCCATCTTCTAAATGTTTGGGAATAATGAAACTTAGTACAACAAACAGAATATGAGAATAACATGGGTTTGACTAGTACTGTGGCCTGAAACCAGGCCTACCTTTAGGAAGATTCCAAATAACCCTCCCC
>PVKS010050986.1:0-11314 GCA_004027875.1 Aplodontia rufa | reverse complement strand
GCCTGCGTGACTCTGATGCAGGGCCACGAAGGCTGTGTGAGCTCCTGCTGCTTTGCCAGAGACAGTGAGTACTTAACACACAGAAGGCCTCTGTTCTCAACGGGTGCTGGGCAAAGTCCTTCATGTTTCACTCATGTGGACCTTCCTAAAAAGACAGAGAGGTGATGTTTAATGATTCCAGCATTGAAGGGGGATTTTGTTTTCCATGAGGACAAAAAAAAAAAAAAAAAGAAAATTCATAGGCCCAAGTTTACAAATGCTAAAAACTCAGCCCAGTATGTTCCAAACGAAGAAACTTACTAATTCCTGTAATGGAAAGTCCAGAAGCAGGTCTGACTTCAGGCTTGGCTGGTTTCAGAGACTCAAACAACACTGTCAGGAATCCCACACTCGACTCTGTCTCTCAACTCTACATCCCTCTTGTATTAGTCTGTTCTCTCCAGGGAGCAAAGATCGCTGGGTCCAGGCTAACCGGCTTCTGGCCACTGACAATGTTGCAGAAAGACAGACCTTCTTTCTCAGGGTGCCAGCACAAATCCCAAGGAAGACTCCCATTGGCTCAGAGTGGAGCACATGCCCATCTCTGAGCCACTCATTTATCAGGAGAGATGAAAGACTCTGATTGACCAGATCTGGGTGACTTGTCTATCCCCAGAGCTAGAGGCTGCATTCTCCAAACCAGAAGGTGGAGAGTGGGTGGAGGGTGTTTTCCCAGAGGAAACTGGGGAGCTGCTATCAGGTGAAGGGTCAAGGATGTCAACAGGAACAGTGACAGGAAGGTGATGTGGATGAGGAGAGTACAACTGAGGCTAGACCCCAGGAGCCAAATGTGTGCTCCCCCATCATGGCAAGGAGTGGGGCTTGCTGAGTGTCTGGGGGCTGGCTTGAGAAAAGCTAAGGGATTTCTGAGACTGATGTCTCAGACCTGTGTCCAGGTCAGACTCCTACTAGGAGGTGCCCACCAGCTCTGTCCTTGGCTTTACTGGGTTCAAAATCACAAAGAATCATTATTATTCCAGATTCTGTATTTTCAAATTTACCTTGTCACTGAAATTTATATGTAACCCTAAAAATCAACACCCTTTTGAGGTCACTCAGACATGTGCAGAGCTGTGAGAAATTTGAACATGCATACATGTGAGGCATGAACAAGATGATGCTCTGCCTTCTTGGTGCAATTCTTACAGTAAAGTATCCTTTGGTGGCCTACTGAGTGTCTTTTTTTTTTTTTTTTTTGCATTTTGTAAGTAATTTTGCTATTTAAAATGGCTCCCAAGCATAGTGCTGAAGTGCTGTCTAATGTTCCTAAGTGCAGGAAGGCTGTGATGTATTAATGGGGAAAACCATGTGTGTCAGATATGATTCGTTAGGCATGTGTTACAGTGCTGTTGGCTGAGAGCTCAATGTTAATGAGTCAAATACATGTGTGTGTATACATATGTGTGTATCTATTATATGCATATAAGTAAAATTAGGTGTCTCTACACAGCATATAAGATGAAGCTATGCATTGATTGATTGATGAAAATGCTGTTACCAGAGGCTTGTAGGAACCTAACCCTGTATTTCCTTTAGGAGCAATGGTTCAGCATTTGCTAATTCGATGTTTGCAATAAATTTAGAAATGCAGCTGCAGAGAATAACAAGAGTTGGGTGTAATTGGCTGATTTTTTTTCTTTTTAAAGAGAGTAAGACAGAGAGAGAGAATCAATTTTTATTGAGTTTTTCACATGGCTTTTGTTGCTCTGACACTTAGTTGTGTAAGTGGGTGCTGGGGTTTGAACCTGTGTACTCACACATGCTGGGCAAGCGCCACAACCGCCGAGCCACCAGTCCAGCCCCAATGAGGGGGTTTTAATGTCATCAGAGTGAACCATGGTGGTGCCTCACACTTGCATTCTGAGCCTGCTTTGGCCTCACCAGCAGTGGACACATTTGGGTAGGGAAGATGACCCCCACCCATGTTTTCATTTTGTGTTGCAGACTCCTTTCTCATTTCTGGAGGGTTCGACAGATCTGTTGCTATTTGGGATGTAGGAGAAGGATACCGGAAGCTCTCCTTGAAGGTACAAATGCCAGCATGAAATAGGGAATGTGAGCTTCATTCCTTAGTCATTCCATGCTGGGTCCGGGTGGTGGGGAGACAGGAGTGAGACAGACTCGATGCCTCCTAATGGAGCTGACACCTCTGTGGGGAAGGACAGATAAGAAACCATTGCACCAATCACCAACAGTGATGAGTGGAATGGAGAAGCCACAACAGAATGACAAGATAGAAACAGAGACTCTGGGAATTAACCAATAGTGGCTTAATAGGAGGAGCTTCCCAGAGTAGGAGGCACTTGATCAGAGAACTGAATGGCAAGGGACTGGATGAATGAGGATATCGAGGAAGGACATTCTAAGCAGATGGAACAGTAGATATAAAAACCCAGAGTTTGGAAAGTTTTCAAGAACAACAGAAATCACAGGGCAGAGGATGAATTCCATTGAAAGTCGTGGGGCTCCAAAGTAAGGGTCACTGATTGAGTGGTGTTGGCTGAAAATTAGAGGAGACCCAACTAAAAAGGGCTTTATGGGCTGGCGTGGTGGCTCAGCGGTTGGAGTGGTTGCCTGGCATGCATGAGGACCCTGGTTTGAACCCCAGCACCATATGCACAACTAAGTGTTGGAGAAACAGGCCAGATGAAAAAATAAATAAAGTTGATAAAGTTGATTCTCTCTTATTCTCTCTTCTGTCTCTCAAAAAGAAAAGAAAAGGTGCTGGAGTGGAGGCTTGGTGGTTACGGCGCTTGCCCGGCATGCGCAAGTACACGGGTTCAAACCCTAGCAACCCATGTACACAACTAAATGTCAGAGCAACGAAAGCCATGTGAAAAACTCAATAAAAAGAAAAGAAAAAACAAAAAACAAAAACAGGCTTTGTGATTAGGGATATGTTACCCAGCACAGCAAGAAGCCAGGATTGGTTCATTCAGTGCACCTGTGTCGGGGGCGCATGCCCATGGTTTCTGCATACTCCCTGATCTCACAATCCCACAGTCTCCTTTGGCCGTGGATGCTTGTACCTATGACTCTTCCTCTCTGTGTCCCTAACAACCCAAACGTAGGCTGTGCTACCTTGAGCAGCACATGTCTAGGCCCCTGAGGTGGGTCTGTCTGAGCACTCTTCTAGAGGAGGCAGAGAGAGTTTATATCTCAGCAAATAAACAGGCTAAAATTGAATAGCTTAAACCTCTCAGTGCCTAAAAATTCTTTTGTCCCCTATCAGGTTGTTCTAGTCTCCTCTCCTCTTATCTCCTTCACCCTCAAATTTCTGTTTGTTCTACACAACAGTTTAACCTCTCCCATTCCTTTGCCTCCTACCATGCCCTGTTCCTTCTTCTACCTCTTTCAATCAGGGGAAGGCCAAAGTATGATAAAGTTGCTGACACAGAGTCTTCGCACCACGAAGCAATGGCGTCTCTCTCTTCTACTCTTCTTTTTACCTGGGGGAAAACAACCTAGCATTTGCTTAAGCTGCAGTGAATCAGTTTGTAGTTACTTGAAACTGAAAACCCCCTCACTGACAGGACCTCTGAGTGGTATTTCCTAGAACAACAACAACAACAACAACAACAAAAATATATATATACATATATATATATAAACCAAAACCTAGGACCAGACGGATACACCACCTTTCATTCACCTTCCATCCTGCTAACCACCATAGAACAACTTTTAAAAACACATACAGGGGCTGGAGCTGTGGCTCGGTGGTTACAGTGCTTGCCTGGTATACACGAGGACTTGGGTTCAAACCCCAGCACCACATACACAACGAAGTGTCGGAGCAACGAAAGCCATGTGAAAACTAAATAAAATTAATTCTCTTTCTCTCTCTCACTGTCCCTCTCTCTAAAAAAGCAAAACAAAACAAAAAAGCCATACGTTCCATGGTGTCATGATATACATACGGATCACGTGTCTTTATAGCTTGTGCTCCACCCTAAACTTTGATGAAACCAGGGAGGTATACTAAGTAAGCGACATTTCTGCTTTTGTTCTTTTTATGAAGGCATTTTCCCTAGGTCCTTGTTAAAATTTTATTTTGTTTCAGGGCCATGACGACTGGGTGATGGACATTGCCATCAGCCACAACAAGAAATGGGTACTGTCTGCTTCGAAGGTAAAAGTGGCCAAGCTTTGAGTGGCTTAAAGCGTCCACCACGTTTATCAGAATTTGTGGCAGCGGGAACGCAGTTCCCAAGTATAAAATTCCGGGGTGGGCTCAGTCTGATGTCTGCATCTTGGCGTTGCCTGGAAAGCAAGTCCTGCCATCTGCGAATGTGGGGAGTGTCCAGGTATCTCTGTCTGTGTCATTGATTTTTTTTTTTTTTTTTGGTTTCACTGTGTGTCATTGATTTTGAGTTCTGTTGGAGAAAGAGGCTGGCTAGACTGGTGAGTGACAAAGTCAACCAGGGACCTGGGAGGGCAGCACCAGCTCATGGGGAAGCAGCAGAAGCCATCCGAGGTCCCAGGTGGCTCTTCCCTCCTTTCTGTCTAGGTACAGCATCCTGCAATCCCATTCCAATGGGAATAACAGCTAGTCTTAGATATCCCAAGGGCTGTCCTCCTGGTGGGAGTATCAGAGAAGCGAGGGCCCACCTGGTCCCTCAACGTTTATCACAGTGTTCGCTATGCTGGAGATCTCCAGGTCTATGAGACTGTGAGGGAGACTGCCTAACAGTGCCAACCTTTTAGACAGTCAACCTGGGATACAGACACCCCAGACTGAAAACCCATGATTATATAATATGTAACGAAAAATTATGCCCATGTGTTATTACTTGAATATAAAAATAGAGAAGTATTTACTTGAAATTTATTCTGTATTTTTTGAACTTTTTTGTTACATGAATGCTATTATTTAAAAATAACAAATAGGTTTAAAAATATAAAAATATGTTATAATGTTTCTTCCTATTCCCTGGTACAGCAGTTTTCTGTAACTCTTTGTTTGCTTTTAAAGAGGGAGAGAGAGAGAGTGAGAGAGAGAGGAAGAGAAAATCAATTGTTTTTAGTTTTTCATTTGGCTTTCATTGCTCTGACACTTCGCTGTGCATGTGGTGGTGGGGTTTAGAACCTGTGATCTCTCGCATGCCACACAAGCACCATAACCTCTGAGCCACAGCTGCAGCCTGTTTATTTGTTTGAAAAGAAAGAATCAATTTTATTCTTTTCAACTGGTTTTTGTTTTTCTGACCCTTAGTTGTATACATAGTGCTGGGGTTTGAACCTGGGCCCTTGTGCATGCCAGGCAAGGGCTCTATTGCTGAGCCACCTTTCTAGCTCTTATCATGGCCTTTTTAAAAAAAATCTTCATTGGGCTGCATGTGGTGGTGCATACCTGTAATCCCAATGGCTCAGGAGACTGAAGCAGGACTGAAGTTTCAGCCCAGCCTCAGCAACTTAACAAGGCAACTTATTGAGACCCTGTCTCAAAATAAAAAATAAAAAGGGCTGGGGATGTGGCTTGGTGGTTAAGTGCCTCTGGATTCAATCTCCAGTACAAAAAAAAAAAAAAAAAAAAAAACTTTCTAGAAATCCAGGAGAGAATTTGAAACTCTAACTTTGGAATCAAAGTATCTAGGAACTACAGGGAACATGTTTTTTACAAACCATTTGCTACATGGAAAGTATGATTGTTGGTAAAATTTGACAGCTCCACCCTGCAAGGGGCAAACACATCTGTTGCCTAAATCCTCCATCACTTCCCTACAGAACATTTAGTTGCAACTGTTGAATTAGGATATAATGTTACTCATTATATTCGTTTTTTTATTGTTGCTATAGCAAATTGCCACAGATGGTACTGTTTAAACATTAAACAATACAAATTTAATCTCCTACCATTCTGCAGGATAGAAGACTAACAAAGTTTCACTGGGCTAAAATCAAGGTGTCAAACAGACTGCATTCCTTTCTGGAATTATTAACTACAGTTCTTAGTTTAGGTTGTTTAACTCTTTGTGTTGTACATTCTATGGGTTTTGCCAAGTACTAGCCATGTACCCACTATTAGGTAGCATACAGAATGTCTTCATTGTCCTAAAAATCTCTCCTCCTCTTGCTCAGAAACCCTGACAACAACTGATCTTTTCCCTGTCTCTTTAGTTTTCCCTTTCCCAGAATGCCATACATTTGGAATTATGTAGTCTGTAGCCATTTCACATTAGCGTCTTTGGCTCAACAATGTGCATTCAGAGCTTCTCCCTGTCTTCTCAGGACTTGGCAGTGGGTTTCCTTTGGCTATTGAATGGTATTCTGTTGTAAAGACATACCACCGCCTTTCGGTGACAGCTGGTTTACTGTTTAACCTTTTTTAGGATAGGACCATGAGACTATGGAATATCGAAAACATCGACCAAATTCCTTTGGTAATTAAGACCAAAAAGGCCAGGGGCATAAAGGTAAAACAGGTTGGTATTGTGTAAAAATAAGCTTGGTGAAGACTTTCATGAGTCCTGTACAGATTTATTCTTTGAACAATCATTTTTTGGGCAACTGGGGTACAACCACGGACAGAGTGAACTTCCTCCCCTGTGGGAGCTTGCACTCTAAAGGAGGAGACAGGAAAAAATGTAAAGTAAGTCACAGGGTGACTCATAATAACATAGGAAAGGACAGTGGGAGGGCTGGAAGTTGCAGTATTTTGAAGGGTAGGTGTCTCTGAGAAGGTGCGGTGAGGGAGTGAGCTGGGCAGATGTTTAGTGGAAGAACTTCCCAGCATGGGAACAGTCAGTGCAGGGCCCCTGAGGCAGGAGGAGTGGAGTGAGTGAGGGGGCCTGGAGGCGATGAGGCTGAGGGAGTACTAGGCAGGGGAGAAATGGCTGGACACACAGCTGGAGTGCATAAGCCTCCTATCCTCCAGCTGTAGACCTCTGGTTGGGCCCCCAGTTCCCTTTCCCATGCAAGAGGCTTAAGGAGCCCATGTTTCTCTAGTGCAAGAGCTCAATGGTGGACCATGTTTTGCTTCACCAGTCTCAGCCAGGGCCAGATATAGAGGCAAAAAATATGCCCCAATCTCTCAGAAGTTCTGACTGGCAGAGCAGGGCAGAGTGGTGCATGCCTATAATCTCAGCAACTCAGGAGGCTGATGCAGGAGGATTGCAAGTTGGAGGCCAGCCTCAGCAATCTAGTGAGGCTCTAAGCAACTTAGCAAGATGAAAATTTTTAAAAAGGACTGAGGATATAGTAAAGCACCCCTGGCAAAAACAAAAACAAAAACACAAAAAGAAAAAACAGCACAGGCAGTTGCTGCTTCTGTGATTGAACAATCTGAGCAGGGCAAGGCAGTGAGGAATGGGACCTGTATGGACCCTGTATTTGTGGCCAGAAGTCAAGGATTTTGTGAGCATGTTAGTCCTCAGACCCTGGAAGCTGACTAGCTATGAAGCAATGATCGTGCCTGTCCACCTGCAATCTGGGCAGGCCTTGGAGCTGCCCCCTCTGGGAGCCTTATTGTTCTGGGGTTGGACCCACAGAGACCAACCGCTCAAGAAAATAGGTAGAGGATCGAATTTCTTTCTTGCAAAAGAAAGAAGAGACCTACCCAAAATCAGCAAAGACGGACCCGCCGCACTGGACTTGTCTGAATCAACAGGAGAAACCTCAGAGGGCAGATTTCCCAGAAGGCCTACCCCAGCCAGGACCTGTCCAGTCCCAGCTGGCCAGAGTGCCCTGGAGCTGGCGTGCCAGGAGATGGGAATGCAGGCGTGTCCCAAGGGGACTGTGCTGGGGTGGGAACCACTGACTGGCCTCTGCCATGGCCTAAGAGTCCCTACCCTTGGGATGGCTCACGCACTAGTGGGCTGCAGGTGATGTGGTGAGCCATGCCATCAGTGTCTACTATTCTATGTGTTTTGGTCAGAAAAAGGCTCAGGACAGAAGAGGATGTGCTAACACTTTTTTTTTTTTTTAATAGAGGGACAATGAGAGAGAGAATCAATTTTTTTTTTTTTAGTTTTTCACGTGACTTTTGTTGCTCTAGCACTTGCGTACGTGGTGCTGGGATTCAAACTCCTGTCCTCACACATGCCAGGCAAGCACAACCACTGAGCCACTGCTCCAGCCCATCAGCACCTAAGTTTTGTTCAGCAATCTTGCCTGCTTGCTTCTTGTGGTTCTGTAAAAATCAAGTGTCCCCAGAATGACAGGGAATTAGGACATCCCCTTTTTCCTACAATTTTCCTCTGCATAGAGCACTGGACAGGCTTGGACATCCGCCCCTGTCTCCACCACTGCCAAGTGGCTTGCCACTCCTGCCCTCAGCACTGTCACTGAATAGGACAGGAGCTGGCAGTACCTACCTATCTTGGGGATGTGGAGGGGGAAGAAGCGCACGCGTGTTCTCCCTCAGTGGCCAGCTGAGTCTCCTCTGGGGGGTGAGAGGCTCCTGGAGGAGCTGGGGGCGCTGAGTCCTTACCTCAGCCCAGTCCAAGGGAGCCAGATGAGGGAGGAGAATTCCAACTTAATGCCTTGATCCATGCTGACCAGCACCTCCTTTCTGTTTTTCAAATATTTCATGTCAGTGCGAAGAATGTGACAGGCCATTCTCCACTTTGGAAAGCGACACCTCTCTTGAAACATTCACCAAATGTGTCTTCTGCCAGAGAGATCCAATGCACTTATCAGCAAAGGCTTCACCACCATTGCAAAGGAAGGAGAAAGACTGATGGCCACTGGGCTCCTGGAGTGACTTGATCACAGGTCGTCTGTCGTGCAGGTTGCAGGGATCCTTCTCTGGGGTCCCTCCCCAGCTGAGTAGACCTGTCAGACTGGGGCAGGGGCCAATCCCTGGCTGAGCTCTCAGTACAGTGCCACCTCCTCAGCTCCCCAGCACACTTAAGTTTTCATGCAGAATAAATCCAGATTCCCTCAGAAAACAAGTGTGCATGTGAACTGTAGAAGCAGTTTTGCTATTTCTAAGCTTTATGTCCTGGTGTTCACCCTGTCTCATTTTTGGGACACATTATGACTCATATTCTGGAGTGTGGAGCTTCTGTGTAAAGTGGCCCCGAGAACTGGTCAGCATTTCCTGTGGATAGGTTTTTCAAATGAACCTGAAGATGTGTGGGGCCCCGCTGTGGATGAGGATGGCCAGGCATTGTGGCTGATAGAGTCTATGATTGGTTCCCTAAGAGTTCATGTCCTGGAAGCATGGTCCCCAGTGTAATGGTATTAGGAGGCGGTACAACCTTTATAAGGTGGGGCCTACTGGGAGATGCTTAAGTCATGCAGGTACCACCCTGGAAGGTATCGGTACCCACCTCTTGGGAGAGAGTTAGGTATCAGGAGACTGAATTAGTTACCTCAAAAACAGACTGGCCACCCCATGTGTTTGGTTTCTTCTACAGTGTGCCGCTTGCTGTTCTCACCTGTTCCTGTCATGTGATGTCATCTGCCCACATTAGGACACACATGAAGCACAAGTTGTCACCATGTGATCTTGAACTTTCCTGTCTCCAGAACTGAGTTTAATAAACATTCCTTTTCTCCAAAAAGTACCCAATCTCAGTTATTTTATTGTAGTAACACAGAACCAGCGAAGACCCTGGATAATGCTCTCAGATGGTCACCTGCCCAGAGCAGAGGAAGGTCTGAATAAGCGAGGGGTGGTGGTGGCATTTCTATCACAAGATGTTTCATGCTCTCTGCCGCAGACTTTTCATGTGTAGCTGTCTTCCTGCTTCCTCTGCATATTGTAGGACAGCAATCAATCCAGAAGAATAAATCTAGATTCCTTTTCTTTCAGTTAAAAAATGTCAAGGATCCCCTGTTCCTTTTGGTGTGGCTCACATGATTTTTTGCCAACTACCATGAATATGCTCTGTGCACTATTTTTAAAAATTGATTGCATGACTGATTTACAGTGTCCATTGTTTGATACCAAAAGATTCCATGCATTAGCACGATAATCTGAGAATCAATTAGGCAGGCCCCATGCTTTTGCCTTCCCCGTAAGACACAGAAGGGGTTACTGCTCAGATCCAAGTTGGCCGCTTAGAATCTTAGCCCCTTATTTACAACGCATGATGTATGAGCTTGTCAAAACTCCACTTACACCTTCCCAGCCAGCGGCCTCCTTCCTCCAGAGTTCTGAGGATGCAGTCTTCGCTGTGGCTATGGCGGAAAACTAGAAGGCACGGGCGAACACTGACCCTACTGCTGGGCACCTAGGCTGTTACTACAAACAATGCTGGGGCGAACCCTCCTGTGCAGTTCTGCGGAGGACTCTTCCACCAAAGGCCCTCTGAAGAGTGCTGGGACAAGGTGCTCGTGCGTCTGAGAGAGGGGACCCCGGAGAGCAAGTAGGGAGCCTGGGGGTGGGGGTTTCTACTGGCCCTGATTCTGCAGCGGAAACCTCCCCACACACGGCGCTCCGAGGTCAGCGGCCTGGGCCCCTTGAAGTCCGTGAAAGCTCAGGGTCCCCGTACGACCCCGCAAAGCTTCCCCGACTCAGGAAGAGACCCCAATGAAATTATGGGCCCTTGGGGTTGGCAGGGACAGCGGCCTCCTCCGGCTGAAGGCCGCGGCGGGGCCAGGAAAGCCAGGAGCTCCCCTGCTCCACTTCTGATGAGCAAAGAGTGCAGACCTAGACGGCGGAGTCCCGGGCGAGGGGCGGCAGCCGGGACCAGCAAGTCCCGCCAGCCCAGGCCCCACCCGCTCTGCACTGCCCGAGCTTCCGGTCCTGGCGCTCCCTTGGGTCCTGCGGGCAAACATGTACACTACGCATGCGCCAAGATCGCCTAAAACTCAAAAAAATCTCTGCGCACGCGCCCAGCTCGTGCGGTAACTGGAGATGGGGAATAGTTTCTCACGGTACTCAAGCGGGTGGCGCCGTGGCTTAGTTGGTTAAAGCGCCTGTCTAGTAAACAGGAGATCCTGGGTTCGAATCCCAGCGGTGCCTCAACCGAGCGACCCAGCTCTTTCGGAACTTTTTGCTGCACGCAACAACCCCGGGGGTCGTGAGGGCCAACTTTAGAGGCCCTTTTAGTCCCGGTCCCACCTGGTGTCGGGACTTCAGAGTCCACTCTTCCCGGCCTCCCGCAGCTCCGGGCGTGGCCGCAGCGCGGGTCTGGGCGAAGCGCGCAGTGGGAAATGGTCGGTGGGCGACCGACGCTTTTTCCCCGCGGAGTTTTGGGCGTGAGGTCGTCTTTCTTGCTTTTGCCTCTCCCGCACCCCTACAAGCGTAACTTGTTGAATACTAAAAGGGAAAAACAATGATTATATGTGTATTCACTGTACACGGAATTTTGTTAGTAGACTT
>PVKS010050985.1:0-11329 GCA_004027875.1 Aplodontia rufa | reverse complement strand
TTTTTATAAAATTTTTATTAAGGATTTAGGTTGTAAGACAATCATAAATGTGTATAAAGTGACAATATGATAAGCATTTGATCTTAAACCATAGCTTCCCCCACACTTCCTGGTCTCCTGATTCTTCTGTATTACACCCCTATAAGAGATATAAATGGAAAGATAGAGAGAGAGAGAGATGGAGAGAGAGAGAGAGAGGTGTTGTAAATTCTTCCATAATTAAATGATTGCATAAGTATCATTTGACTTATCAGGGGGGTAAGCATATGCTACATTGTGGATTGCCTCCATAGATTCCTCCCAATCCTCCCTACCTCTCCCACCCCCTGCGTCTCCCTTCCTCCCTCCCCAACCTGCATGTCTATGGTACCCCTAGATTATGTGCTGCTATGCCTTCAGTGGGTCTAATACATGAGGATCCTTTCACCCTCAATCTGTAGATGTCATTGGCTGTAACGTTTCCTGTAAGCAGCATATTGTTGGGTTTTGTTTTGTGATCCGATCAGCTAGTCTGTGTCTTTTGCTTGGTGCATTGAGAGCATTCACATTCAGTGTTAGAATAGTCATGTGGTTGTGGTTCATAGTTACTGTGTCTTATTAGTCATTTTTAGGCTTTCTTTCTTTTTCTTTTCTTATTCTTCTTCTGTTTTTTTTTTAAGAGGATAGTGAGATAGAGAGACAGAGAGACAGAACCCATGTACTTGCACATGTTGGGCAAGCACCGTAACTGCCGAGCCACAGCTCCAGACCCTTTTGTGCTTTCTTTATTGTCTTTCGATATTTTGTACTTTTATTGAATTTCCTCTATTTGTTTCTTTTTGGGAGTGTTTGTCTGTTCTTCTCTCTGGAGTTTATCTTTGATGATCCTTTGTACAGAGGTTTTCTGTTCACAAAAGCTGTAAGTTTGATCTTAATGTGAAATGTTATTTCCCCATCAAATTTGAAGCTGAGTTTTGCTGGCTATAGTATTCTTTACCTCTGAATGTCACCAACATTTCTGTCTTACAGCTTTTAATATTCTTTCCTGATTTCCCTGTTATACATTATGAATATGATGTCTTCGTGAACTTCTCTTTCGATCAAGCATATTGGGTATCATATATTCTTCCTAGATGAACATATCTGATTTTATTTTAATATGAGAAAAATTTTATTAAGCTATTTTATTGAAAATTTTCTTTATGTCATTAGTTTGTGGTTTAATTTTCTTCTTGTATCCCAATTACTCTTAAATTGTTTCTTCTGATTTCATTCCAATCATTTTGAAAATTTTGTTCATGTTTTGTGAGTTTTTTCTTTTTTGTCATCTGTATGTTCAAGCTTACTTAGCCCATCCTCATTGTCAGATGCTCTTTCTTCAAGAGCTAAGGTTCTGTTTTCCATAGAAATTAGTCTATTATTAAATTCTTCCCTCATTCCTCTAATGTGATTGACTGAAGATTAAAGCTCTGTTACTTTCTTTTTCAGAATGTCTATTTCTTTGGTAATAGAGTTTTTCATCTCTTGAGTTTTCTCACTTAGTCCCTTCATTATATATTCTTTTAGTTCATTGTTCCTTTTAATAATCAGATCATTGATAATTTTTCAAGGTTTTCATCTCAGTCCCTATTATTAGGCATACTGTTTAGGGGAGTTGTGGGTTTCAGGTGAATCTTTCTTAGTTTGATTCTTCATCCTGAAGAGCTTCTTCTGGATCTCTGAACTGAAATTCCCTGCGGGGAAGGTAGGCAGGTCTCCAGGTGTTTTTTCCTTGCAAGTCAAAAGGTCAGATCAGACACCACCTCTTTGATGATCACCTTCTTCCAGACACTGCTTTTGCCTGGATCCTCATTTTGCTCCACCTTTTGGATCTAGGCTCAAGGTTGAAGATCTGAACTTGAGTTGTCCTGGGTGTCTGCTAGGCCGGGGCCAGAAGAGACCTGGTTCAGGGGCTGTTCTAGGTGAGGATACTCCTCCAGTCAGTCCTGGGTCTGTGCTTGGGCCCAGACCAGAAGAAGTGTGGGTTAGTCCGTCAACTGGGTGGGGGCTTCTCCAGTTAGGGGACCTACCCAGGGGTGTCCTGAGTACCTGCCACCTGGGGCCAGGAGAAATCCAGACTGGCACATGGGGTGACAGTCAGGTAGGGCACTCCAGGTGGGGAATCCTCTTTTGGTAGGTCCTGGGAGTGTGCTGGGGCCTGGATAAGAAGCAACCTGGGCTGGTCCTTCAGCTGCTCTGAACGGGGGACCGACCTGGGAGTGTCCTGAGCACCTGCTGGCTGGGACCAAAAGAGGCCCTGCCTGGCACATGGGGGCATCAGGTAAGTGGGGGTTGCTATGGGCAGGGATCCTCCTCCAATTAGTCCTGGGTGTGTCATGAATTCTTTTTAAAAACAGAATATGTAAACAAGTGTTGCTCCTTCCCTCTGTTTCATCAAATTAAAAGCTGCCTTTCAGGATCAGAAAATTATTACTTTGTTATTTTATAACTCTCTTTTAAATAGATTTTAATTTTTAGAGCAGTTGTAGGTTAATAGCAGAATTGAGATGATGATACAGATTTCTCATACACCCTCTGCACCCATACATGCATAGTTTCCCCCACCACAGTGGCATAAATATTAAAATTTAGGAATCTTTGTTGACATTTTATTACCCAAAGTCCATAGTTTACATTGGGGTTTACAATAGCAACATGTATCCACCATGTAGTACCACACAGAATAGTCATTACCTTCAGAATCCTTGTGCTCTGCCTATTCATTCTTCCTTCTTTGGGCTTCTAGCTATCACTAATCTTTTTACTGTACTCCTAGTTTTCTTTTTATACAGTGTTGTACAGTTGGAATCACACAGCATTTAGTCTTTTCAGATTGTTTTACTTCATTTTGTTAATTCATTTGAGGTTCCTCCATGTTTTTTCATGGGTTGACAGTTCATTTCTTTTTAGTATTATTTAATATCCCATTGTCTGCATGTACCACAGTTTTTTTTTAATCCATGGACCAATTGAATGATATCTTGGTTGCTTCCAAGGTATTAGCATTTATGAATAAAACTATAAACATTTGTATTCAGGTCTTTATGTGGACATAAGTTTTCAACTCCTTTGAGTAAATATCAAGAATAATAATTACTGGATCATATAATAAGAGTATTGTTTCCTTCCAAACTGATCATCACAGTGGCTATGCCATTTTGCATTTCAACCATTAATGGATGAGAGTACCTGTTAGTTCACATCAATTCCAATATTTAGTATTGTAAGTGTTCTAGATTTTAGCCATTATAATAGGTATCTATTTAATTATTTTAGCTTGCATTTCCCTGATGACATATGATGTGAAGTTTACTTTCCTTCTGTACATCATCTTCGGTGAGGTTTCTTTAAAGGTCTTTGACCCATCTTTTTTAAGAGAGAGGGACAATGAGAGAGAGAGAGAGAGGGAGAGAATAAATTTTATTTAGTTTTTCATGTGGCTTTTGTTACTCCAACTCTTCATTGTGTATGTGGTGCTGGGGTTTGAACTTGCATCCTTGTGCATGCCCAACAAGCGCTGTAACTACTAAGCTATCACTCCAGCTTCTCTTTTTTTTTTGTGTGTGTGTGTGTGTTAAAGAGAGAGGGACAGTGAGAGAGATGGAGAAAGAGAGGAACAACTTTATTTAGTGCTTCACATGGCTTTAGTTGCTCCAACACTTAGTTGTGTACATGGTGCTGGGGTCTGAACCCAGGTCCTCATGCTTGCCAGGCAAGCGCTGAAACCGCTGAGCCACTGCTCCAGCCCCACTCCAGCCTCTCTTTGACCCATTTTTAAATGAAGTTATTAATGTTTTTGTTGTTGTGTCTTAAGAGTTCTCTGTATATTTTGGAAACATTTCCTAATCAATCAGACCTATTTTTTGCAAATAATTTCGCCTAGTCTATGGCTGTGTTCTCATTCCTTTGACAGTGCCTCTTGTAGAGTAGAAGCTTTTAATTTAATGAAGTCCAGCTTGTTGATTTTCTTTCTTTTATAGATTGTGCCTTTGGTGTATCTAAAAAGTTATTATCAAATTTAAATCCATCTATATTTTTTCCTATGTATCTGTCTTCTATGAGATTTTACTTTGTGTTTTACGTTCAGGTCTATGACCCATAACTTAATTTTTGTGTCTGTTTTGCACAGACATAGTCTGTGTCTATATTTATATTTTGCATGTGAATACCCAATTATTTCAGCTCTATTTGCTGAAAAGACTATCTCTTCTTCATTGTATTTCCCTTGATCCTTTCTTTGCCACAGATTAGTTGACTATATTTTTGTGGGTCCATTTCTGGTCTCTTTTACACTCCATTGATACATTAGCCTCTTCTTTTTCCAATATCACTTTATTACTGTTTTATAGTAAACCTTGGAACCAGGTAGTCCTTCTGCTTTGTTTTTCTCATTAAATATTGTTTTGGCTATTCCAGATCCTTTGCTTTTCCATGTAAAACCTAAAATAATTGGTTAATAACCTCAAAATAACTTGCTGGGATTTTAATTAGGGAATGTGCTGAATCTACAGATCAATTTGGGAAGAGATATCTTAAAAATTTTGAGTATTCCTATCCATGAACATGAACTATATTTGAATTTATTTAGTTATTTGATTTCTTTCATGAAAGCTTTTTTTGTTTTTTCCTCATATAGTTCTTTTGTGCATTTTGTTAGATTGATACCTAAGTATTTCAGTTTGGGGGTGCTAATAGAAATGACATTGTGTTTCTAACTTCTAGTTTCATTTGTTCATTGTTGGTAAATAGGAAAGTGATTGACTTTTGTATATTAACCTTTAATCCTGAAAACTTACTATATATATGTAATCACTTACTGGTTTCTGGGGATATTTTTGTTAATGCTTTCAGATTTGCTACATAGACAATCATGTCATCTGTGAACAAAGACAGTTTTATTTCTTACTTTCCAATCTGTATCTTTTATTTCCTTTTCTTGTTTCATTACATTGGCTAGAACATCCAGAATGATGTTGAAAAGGAGTGGTGAGAGAGGACATGCTTGTCTTGTTCCTGATCTCAATGGGAAAGTTTCTACTTTAAGGGCATTACAAAATGAGAAGAGATGTGGGTGGGCTTTTTGTAGATGTTCCTTATTAAGCCGAGGAAGTTTCCTTCTATTCTTAATTTACTAAAATGTAACAATTGCCTTTTTGTTGTTGTTACTGTTGTTTTTTAACACAATCTCACTATGTTGCCTAGGCTGATCTCTAATTCCTGGATTTAAATGATTCTCCTGTCCCAGCCTCCTGAGTAGCTGGGACTATAGGTGTGCACAACAATACTGGATTTGTGATCTAATGAATTTTTAATGTGCCTTTGTTTTTAAATTTAGCTCTAGTGATATGTTTCTTTTAAGGTCTGTTCAAATCTGAGATGGTAATATATTAACTTAAACTCCCTCTCAAGTGAGAATCTTGAAATTATACTAGAGAAATTGCAAGTCAGGAAACAGATTAGTTTTCTTCTCAGTAAAATCACAAGAAGAAGATAATAACACTTTATACATAATTTTGTAAGTAGTGACTGCATGTGGATAATTAAAAGGTATTTAAGAGATATTTACACTTTATAATTGTATTTATTTTTTTGTTTGTTTGGTTCTGGGTGTTGAACCCAGGATCTCATGCAAGCTAAGCTAGTGCTCTATCAATGAGCTACGTCCCAAGCCCTTACTATATTTACTGACTTGATTTGTTTTATATCTTTTATCTCATCATTAGTGAACAAAAAGGAAAATTTAGAAAGTAGAGAAAAGTGAATTTTTACTCAAAATGCAATCACCCAGAAATAACTAAGTTTAACATTTTACTGTCTTTCCTTTGATTATTAAAACTACTTTCATATATATTACAAATACATCATGTTTCACATAGAGTTGATTTTGTGGCATTCCATATTTTATTCTGGATTTTTCCAGTTAAATTAAAAATAAGACTTTTTCTAAATATCTTCTAAAACATTATTTTTATTGAGTTTAATATTCTATCATGATTGTTTTAAATGTTACTTAAATGTTGACTTGAAATTTAAGAAAATTCTCTATCATTGTATTTTAATTTTTTCTATTACATATAATGTCTTGATAGGCATCATGAGACACATGCAGATATGCACACTAACTTATTAATTAACTTAATAATCAAATATGCATTTGATTATTTGCTTAAGAGAGATTGCTAGAAAGGAAATTATTGGATCAAGAGATTAAAAAGTATGCAAAGTTGGTTGAACAATCAAATTTGGTTACTATAAATTTCTTGTACCACAGGAATAGTTCCTAGGATAAAAGGATACAATTAAAATTTAGAAGAATGTGAAACTATGCAAAATGATGACAATGCACAACCATGTATGATAAGCCAAGAAAATGTCACTGAACTGTTGCAGAATTCCTTCTGGCTTCAGCCAGAGTAAGGTTCTCATGACCTGTGCCAGGTTGTTCTGCTCTCAGGTTGACTTCAGCCCTCATCTGTATTCACATGCTCCTAAGTAGGAACACTGGCTGTGCTCAACTCTTTCTCTGCAGTGGGGTTCTTTGCATTTCAGCTGTTATTTGAATGAGAAGTACCACTAGCTCACGACATAGAATGTTTTAAATCATGAATTTTAGATGTGTTTTAAACAGCAAGCTTTGGAAGAAATGAAAGACCGTCTTTTTCACCATCACAACCACCAATCACTTCTTCTTCACTGTATCTGGCAACTTTTATAGCCTATTAAGTCTTTGGGATTTAGAATATTGTTTAGTTTCATTAATGAATAGAATAAGATTGGGGGGAAATCAAGGTTGAAGGGATTACTTATTGCTAGATATATTTCATTTTGTAACAGAAATGCAAGTGAATTTCCTGTTCTGTGTACCTAGGGTGCTGGTGTGTGTTTAATCACAGATGTCTTCCCTACAGCTGTGAGTTTCCAGCAACTGCCATAATTCCAGATCTGCCTGGTTCCCCCAATCTCCCAGGTAATAAGAACATTATTCTCAGCTCTCACTGATTACAAAACCTAACATACTTTAACTAGTCTTCTGGGAAAGAATTGTTTTCTGATTATTTAGTGTAATTTTCTTTATTGTTCACCACTAAGCTTCCTTCTTAGCTTAATAAAAACCAGGAGAAGCAGAAGATGAGTAATTTTTCATGTAAGGAATAGCCTGGAAGCAAATGTGGAAGGAAGTGATTTAGACCATATTCCTTCCTGTGATTTAGAGTGAAGAGCTGGTAGACCTGAGTTGCTGCCTCTACAGCTGCTTCCTCTTTCTTCCAGATTGTTTATTTCTCAGATGGTAGAATCAATATACTCAAATGGAATTTAAATGGAATAAATATTACTGTCTGAATCATTCAATTTAGAATAGCCTCCTGAGGATTTAGCTTTAAGTGATAGCCTTTTGTCCTATAAAGAAAAGTTAATCAAACTGTTCAGCAGCTTCTCAATAAATATATAAATTGTTCCCAGAACATGTCTAACAGAGAAATAAAAACGGTTTTCCAGTTCCCAAGCTCATGGCATTCAGTAAAACTTTCCATTATCCCCGCATTTTTTTAAACATATTTTTTCCTTGAGCAATCTTTTTAACCATTACTCAGGAATGTTTTTCCTCTTTTTCACTCTTTGTAGGCCCACCATGTCTATGACTCTTCAAATATAAAAAAGTCTTGTTTATCCTCTTAATAGAGAGCCCACATTGGTTATTTGCAGTTTTGCTGTGAAGTTAAAATGCCCTAGACTTAATGAAGCAAGAGGCATTATTGTGCTAGTATTTGAAGTCTTACTTTTTAGGGTAATTTCAAAAACTCCTGAAGAAATATTAAAGTAAAAATGAAAGAACAAAAAAAATTGAAGATAAAATGAAAATAAAGAAAAACCTTTAGAAATCATCCTTTAGGTTGTAAGAAACATTGGTCAACGTATGTAGTTATAAAAGTTTATAAACACTTTCCCCAAAAGTCTGAAAGTCTAGTACAAATACTATCTTATTGAACAGATGGCTTCTGCTTGGTTGCAGTTTTGGTCAACCACTACTGTTCTGTTTCCCCAAGAAAATCATTTACCTTTCCTTCCAGACTGTTAGTGGCCATGGGTGAGCTGAGTGTAGGTAGGGGGCTCTTATGAATGGGTGTATCTCCTCTCTTCCTGCCAGCACAAGTCACATGACAGTTATTGACATTAGTTACCCAATCAGAGATCCCACAGGGTTGGCACAGGGTTGGCTCTTCCAACTGGGAGACTTCTATTTCTAATTATATACAATGCTACCTCCTCTTCTACCCATGATCTTGCATCCTAGATAAAGCCTGGAGCTGTGGAATTGAGGAAGAAAGAGAGAGTCCTGTCAGTACCCTGCCAGGGCTCCTCACACCCTGAAGCTGCATGATTACTCTTGCATTCTCTGGCATTATTATGATCCTATATCAAGATGGAGCCAGGTACTGCCAAGAGGAACTTCAAAGTCACACATAAAACCCATGCTCAAAAGCTGTCTACATAGCTAGTTTCTTACCATCTGCAGCACTTGAAATTGAAGTAGCCTGCTGAGTCAGAATTTTCTCTGGGATGTCCACTGGACAAAACTAGCCCTAAAGGGGGAAAGCAAACACATTTTATGCAGACCATGAAAGAGAACAACAAAAACTGTGAGTACATGTAAGAACAAAGAATAGTAGAGAAATAAAAACCAATGTCCAAAAATTGATGGCTTACAGTGCTTAGATAAATTTTGTAAATGAAAGGTAAGCGGAAAATAGCTCATGTTTGTTTTTTTAAAAAGCTTGAAATAAGCACAGAACATTTGGCATATGGCTTAAAGGATTAATACTGAAGTTTAAAAATTAATGGATTTGTATATAAAAATGAGGGCTTTGATATTCACTAGGAATTTTTTTTAATGCTCCACATGAGGGTCAACTCTAGGTTTAAACTGATGGCAAAATATGCACTTTTCTTATTAAGAATAACACTGCTCAGGGCTGGAGCAGTGGCTCAGTGGTTATGGCGCTTGCCTGGCATGTGCAAGAATGAGAGTTCAAACCTCAGGACCACATCTACAACAAAGTGTCAGAGCAACGAAAGCCACATGAAAAACCAAATAAAAATTGATTCTCCCTCCCTGTCTCTCTTTCTCTCTTTAAAGAATAACACTGCTCAGTCTATTTACATCATCCTTATAGCTGATGAGGCCATTCACTCCCAGGTATGCTTACTACTGGCACGTTGTACAACTGGCACATGTATTTGTCTTCATACCACATGAGCCAAGACTATTCCCCCTATATCTGACTATTCATTTATTCCTATTAATTCAAGTCATGATTTATGATAAATGTTAAGGAAGTTATCTACTTTGCAAATGAGCCCAGCATCCCCCTGTTTCTTGGCAGCCTGGTGGTATCCTTCCTGTGCTTGCCAGAGGCAGGGTACACTGGGGAGACAGGCTCATTTTGATATTCAGCTTTGGAAATATATGTTTTCTGTATGAAAACTGCATCTTGCTTCCAAACTAAAAAGAGTTTTTGTATAATCTGCACAGGGTTATTCATGTTACCATTTATTATTAGAAAAATACAGACTCAACTATGAATTTTTATACTTTTTATACTTTTTGGAAAAAATCTGAATGAATCATCAATTATTTGAGATGTCAAATGAGAACTAAAATGTAGCTTTCTAAAATAAAAATAAATGTGAGTACTTTCTAGGGATGAACAGTAAAAAGTATTAAATTATAGAAATCATAATGACAGTTTTGTTATATAATGTAATATGATTGTAGGAAATACAGAAAATTCAGACTAGTACATAGAAAATAAAAATTACTATTAATGTGATAGCCGAAGTTTACAATTTCAAATTTTGAGGGATTGTCTTTAATATTAGTAGTGTTTATATGAAAGTTAAAAATTGTAATCATATGTGCATAGAATTTTATTTTTCTATTGTACAGTAAACATCATTCCATGTTAAATATTCTTCTAAATTATGACTCTTCATACTTGTATAATTATCTATCATGTGTTCACACCATTATTTAATAAACCTCTACAGATATTTCTAAGGATGAGAGAGAATGTATATGCACATTCAAAAATCATTTTGCATAATTATGTGGGGTAGAGTTGTGGTGGATAATACTAATATTTGGGTATGTTTAATTTTACTTTTTAAAAAATATTTAATGTAAAAATACCTATCTCTGTGCTTGTGCAATTTCTTTTTCATGTTTTTATTAGTGCATATACTCATACATGATAGTGGAGCTCATTGTGGAGTATTCATACATGCACATAGCATAATTTGTTCAATTTAATTCTCTAATACTTACCAGTCCCCTCTCTTCTTCTCTTCCCTGAATCCCTTCCTCTTCTGTACTGGTTTCCCTTCTATTTTTTAGTTTTTAATTGGTGCATTATAATACACATAAAGTGGAATTCATTGGGGCATATTTTTACATGCACATGGCATAATTTGATTGATGTTGTTTCCAAGTACCTCCCATTTCCTTTCTGTGCAATTTTTTGGTTGAGCATATTACAGTAATATTTTATAAAATACTAGGATTTGCACCAAGCACTTTCATACATACCAATTATACTATTGAATTGGTGTTTAGTTTTTTCTTTTACACACACACACACACACACACACACACACATACACACACACACACACATACACACACCCCACACTTCCTGAGGGAGACATGGCACTGGTTAAGTAACACTTTAAATGTTTGTTTTGTTGATTTCTCTGTTGTTTTGTTTTGTTTTAGTCTTTTAAAAGGAAGAGAATCTCGAGTTCGGTCCTCAGCCCTGGAAAAAAAATAAATAAATAAAAGGAAGTGGATCTGTGTTTAAAAATTGTCAGGCATGGGCTAGAGCAGTGGCTCAGCGGTTACGGCACTTGCCTGGCATGCATGAGTATGTGAGTTCAAACCCCAGCACCACGTACACAACGAAGTCTTGGAGCAACAAAAGGCACATGAAAAACTAAATAAAAATTGCTTCTCTCACTGTCCCCTCTTTCTTCAAAAAAAAAAAAAAAAAAAAAGTTGCCAGGCATAATTCTGCCTACTCAAGACTCCATCTCCACTAGGACCATCTTGATATTTGTGTCTTACTTTAGGAAAGACATATGAGTGGTATCCTTTGATAATGTAAATACAGACGGTCTTTGTTTTTTATGGTACCTATGTTCTCTAAAGTTATGCAGACATTAAATCATTGTTCAGAGAAGAAATATAGGATTAGGTTCTTGCAAATCTGTGGTTACAACATCTTTGTTAAGCAAATATTGTGTATTGTTCTTTTAT
>PVKS010050984.1:0-11369 GCA_004027875.1 Aplodontia rufa | reverse complement strand
CTAAAATTATGTTGTTGTCACCTTACTATTAGTAACCTTACAAAAATAATTATGTGTCCTGACTAAGTTCTAAGAAGTGGAAACTTAAACTATTTAAAAACAAAGGCAAAATGAGAAGTAGAAAAACATGTTCCTTAATCACTCATGTAATATGCAGTGTGGACACTTGATTTTCAGATAATATATGTGTAACTGTTTACGTATGCTATTTCTTTGTTCCTTTGTCCCACATCACCAAGGTAGCCCCTGACATACAAGTCTCTGAAGAAATGGCAAGCACTGGACGTTAGTCCATTTGCCATTAATATTAGCATTCTTCATTTTCATTGTATATTCCTATAAAAAGCAATGGTGGGTCTGTGGGTGGAGGGTCTAATAATTATTTATTTGGGTTCCTCTAGATGGATACCACAAATGTCCTCCAATATTATAGGCTACATACAGTGGTCCCTGTACTGTGGAAACAGTAAATCTCTTATTATGTCTTTGATTGTTTAACTGGTAAAACATTAACAGGACTGGATGTAATCAACATGGGTGAGAGTAATTTCTGTAAGTGTAATTTTCTTAAGAACTTTTCAAAGTTGGATTTTTTGTTATCTGGGCTTATTTAGTGTGGTGTTAATATATTTTTTAAAGGCATTTCTCATCTTTCCTCAGACTCTGAAGATCTAATGAATTATTATTACTTTTACAACAATCTTTATCATTAATAACAAATTTTTCTGGAATTTTGATCTGCAAATACATAGTTATAATAAGCATGATCATTATAAGAAAACACCCAATTCCTAGGAGAGATAACAGTGGCAATTTTCTGGAATGGTGGCCTTGCCAAGCCCTTCTCCGTGCCTGGACCTTGTCAATCAGCATGGTGGAAACGGTCCCCGCCATATCATCATGTTTTAAATCCGGATAAGGTGTAATGTCATACAACCTAAGGCATTTGTAAATGTATTAGGAAGGAGGTGGGGAGAGGGATAAGGGTGGGTAATTGAGGGGGAGCTCTTGGGGATAAACCTAATTTTCAGAATTTATAAGTATATTATATTATTTCATTAGAAGCTTGTTTGATTGTTCAACAAATACAGTTCTGAATAAAAAGAAAGCAAGCACACACAAAAAAGAATAACATTTGTATCTTGATGGGGATTGAATCGACTTTCTATAGCACTTTTGGCAAAATGGCCATTTTAATTATATTAATTCTGCCTAACCAAGAACATGGAACATCTTGCCACCTTTTCGGGTCTTCTTCAGTTTCTTTCTTCAATGTTCCATAATTTTTCTTGTAGAGGACTTCTGCTTTCATTCTGCCCTGTTATTGTTAGCGCATAGGAAAGCCCTTTGCCAAATCTGTTCATAGCTTTAGCAGTTTTGTGCTGCAGTCTTTTGAGTCTTCCAGATTGCAGGGCCTGTCATCAGCAAAAAGGGATAGCTGGACTTCTCTTCCTCTTTTATTCCTGTGATTTCCTTCTCTTTCCTGATTGCTCTGGCTGGAGTCTCGAGGACCATATGAATAAAAGTGGTGAGAGCAGGCAGCCTTGTCTTGTTCCGAGTTTAGTGGCGATCCTTCCAGCCTTTCTCCGTTTAGTATTATACTAGCCGAGGGTTTGGCATATATGGCCTTCACATAGTTAAGTTCCTTTAATCTCTGTCTTCTCCAGAGTTTTGAGCATAAATGGGTGCTGGATTTTATCAAAGGCCTTTTCTGCATCATTTGAGATCATCATATGGTCTTTGTTATTAATGCTGTTACAGTGATGAATCAAACTTATTGATTTGCATATGTTGAACCAGGCTTGCATCCCCGGAATGAAGCCCACTTGATTGTGATAAATTCTCTTCTTAACGTATTTTTGAACGCTGTCTGCTAGAACTGTGTTAAGGATTTTTACGTCAGTGGTCATCAGGGATACTGGTCTGTGGTTTTCTTTTTTGGTGTGTCTTTGTTGGGCTTTGACATCAGAGTCATGGCTGTCTCATAGCGACTGGGGGAGTTCCCTCCTTTCAGTTCCTTGAAATAGCTCAGGAAACAGGTGCTATAGCTCTTCCCCATCCGGGGGTAAAACTCAGCGGGGAGCCCATGAGGTTGTGGGCTTTCTTCACTTCCTTTCTTTTAAGAAAGTTAAGTGGGGGGACTGTCGTGGTGGCTCGGCGGTTACGGTGCTTGCCCGGCATGCGCGAGGACCCGGGTTCGAACCCCAGCACCACGTACACAACTGAGTGTCGGAGCAGCGAAGGCCACGTGAAAGACTCAATAAAAACTGATTCTCTCTGTCTCTCTCTCACACTGTCCTCCTCTCTCTGTCTTTTTTTAGAGAGCGATAGTGAGATAGAGAGAAAGATAGAATCAATTTTATTTAGTTTCTCATGGACTTTCGTTGTTTAGACACTTCATTGTGTATGTGGTGCTGGGGTTTGAACCCGTGCACTCGCGCATGCAAGGTAAGCGCCGTAACCACTGAGCCTCCGCTCCAGCCCCTGTTCTTCTCTCTTTAAAAAAGAAAGAAAGAAAGAAAGTTAAGGGGGGCTGGAGCGGTGGCTCAGCAGCTATGGCGCTTGCCTGGCATGTGCGAGGATGCAAGTTCGAACCCCAGCACCCCGTACATGATGAAGTGTTGGAGCAACAAAGGCTACGTGAAAAACTACATAAAATTGATTCTCGCTTTCTCATAGTGTCCTCTCAAAAATAATATAAGATAAAATAAAAGCTAAGGGAAGAAAGAGAGCAAGTGTGTAGTTAGTTCTGTCGCTGTCTTAATTATGCATTCTTACGGCTGTGGTTTGTCACTACAGATCTGAATTACAATCTGGCATTGTTTCTTAAATCCAACATAGCTTTTCTCCTCCTACATCCTTTCTGCTAAAATTGTCCTCTGTTATAGCTCCAACAATATAATGAGAGACCTTTTGTTTTATGCAGTTGCTATTAAAGTCAGTTAAAAGGAGAAAGGAAAAACACGCAATTCTGCCATCCATTATATATGTATGTTTTAATTTGTAAAGAAAAAATCATTTCTCGCAGTTCTGGGAGCTTTCACAACTAAATAACTACTCTTGTTGGTTCTCTTTGTTTTGTTCATGTGCATTCAGATTATCACTGGGCCATTGTGCTCAGCCTGGAGAGCTTCCCTTTGTGCGACTTGTGAGGCAGGTGACCAATACTGGCTCTCTGTTTTTATTTTTCTTGGAATGATTTCCTTTCGCCTTTGTTCTTTGGAAGGTAGTTTTGCGGGTGGAGGACCCCTGGCTGGCTGGGTTCCTGATGAGAAGTCAGCTGCTGGGCTTATTAGGTCTCTTGTTTGTTGCAAGGCATTTTTCTCTTGTCTGTTTCCAGTGGTTCTCTTCGTTTCTTGGTTTATCCTACTTGGAATTTGTTGAGCTTCTTAGCTGTGTAGATGTTTTCTGTTAAACTTGTGAAGTTTTCAACCATGATCTCCCCAAATGGTTTTTTCCTGATCCTTTCTGTGCGCTATTTGGTAGATTTGTGGTCTGGAGGTAGCAACGTCGCCTGGAAGGCTCCTGTTCTGGAAGTGTGATCTCCAGTGCAGGAAGTGATGTAGCCTCATCAGTGGACTAATCCACCTGATCTAATCCACCTGATGGACCAGAGGCGGATGGGGCCCTTTCTCTCTCAGCTTCCTAGCTGCTGGCAGCTGACAGCTTTCCTGCAGATGCCCATTCACCTTGACCTTCTGCCTCACCTCCGGCCCAGAGCAGTGGAGTCAGCCAGCCATGGACCAAGACCCCTTGCATTGCGGGCCTTCAGCACGCTTCTCCTCGAAGTTGCTCTTGCCGGGTGTTTAGGTCTCAGGGACGGAGCGCGCGCTAACGGAGGTTCCTGCTTGCGTTCCACCTTTCTCTGTACCTCTGATTGCTTTTCTCTTCTTTTTTCTTTTTTCAGGATATTTTAGTTGCATTGTCTATGAACCTGTCCTCGAGATCCCTGGTCATTTTTTCTGCCACTTATACACAATCTACCATTGAACCCCTCTGCGGTGGTACTTTTCACCCAGAATTTCCACCGGCTTCTTTTTCTTCATTCTCTGTTTGATGAGACATGGGCGTCACACCTTCTTTTAGCATGGCCATTGGCAGTTTCTCTTCCCCTTTCTCTTCCCTCCTTTCCCCCACGCTGCTGTTTCTGTGGCGTCTCGCCAGTGTTGTGGGAAGCCACGTGCAGTGGCACTTGGGCCCCTGTCCTCCCTGGAGCTGGCTGTGGTCTGGTGGCTTGGCTGAGCTGTTTGTGAAGTCCTCGTCCCCAGCGTCTCAGGCGCAGCCGTGGGTGTGTGCACATCCATGCTGTGACAGGTGGGTGTGGGCAGGGCTGCGTTGATCGCCCCATCCCCACTCACTCTGCTCAGCTTCCGCCCAACTGTTAGATGCAGTCTAGTTCAGTTCCATCTGGGCCTCTTTGCAGTGTTGGTCTTTGTTGTTGTTTTGGGTGCTGGAGAATGACCCCAGGGACACTTTACCACTGAGCCACATCCCCCGCAATTTTTATTTTTTTATTTTGAGGAGGTGCTTGCTAAGTTGCTGAGGCTGGTCTCAACTTGTAATCCCCCACCTCAGCCTCCTGAGTTGCTGAGATTGCAGAATGCGCCACGCCTGGCTTGCAGTGTTGTTTTTTGCACATCCTTGAAATTTGTGTTGGGGGCCTTGGCTGTCTTCGCTGAGTCGGTCGGGTCGCCTAGGCCTGTGGCCTCCTTGGAGTTTCTTACCAGCTGAGTTTTGGTTGCTTTGAGAGAGCTGCCGCTGAGCTTCTCCACAGCCTGTAGTGTTTTGTGCTCCTTCATAGTTGGGAGCTTTGACAGTAAATTGCTTCTTTGATTGTGGAAATGTTGCGGCTCTGAAGCTGACTGTGCAGTTAACTTGGTGTGTGTGTTCTGCACCTCAGAAGTCACCTTTGTCCCGGTGTCCAAGGTGACTGGGCAGGCAGAGGTGGACGACATCCTGGCAGCTGTGCGCCCCACCACGTGCCTCGTGACCATCATGCTGGCCAACAACGAGACTGGCGTTGTCATGGTGAGCCGGCCCTCCTTTTAGGAGAGGCCCCTGGGGAGGTGTGCCATGGTCTTTTCAGGTCTCTTGGCTTGGCTCATTCTGTTTCTCTGTTGCTTCATGTCATGACGTGCCTTCCCCTTTGTCAGGGCCAAGCCACACTCTCATGTCCCTTTCTCACCGCAGCCCGTGCCCGAGATCAGCCGGCGCCTCACAGCCCTGAACCAGAGGCGGGCAGCTGCTGGCCTGCCGCGCGTGCTCCTGCACACAGATGCTGCGCAGGCGCTGGGCAAGAGGCGTGTGCACGTCGCGGACCTCGGCGTGGACTTCCTGACCATCGTAGGACACAAGGTACATGGGGGGCTGTTGACTTCAGGGTGCGCTGTCCCTTGTCGATCCACGAAATTCCACATGCCTGCCGTGAGCAAGGACCTGGGGATGCTGCAAGATCAACTCGTGGTCCCCGTCCTCGGGGATTCTAGGAAGGAGCACCGACTGCAGCTAGGATGCCCTGGGCCAGGGCCATGACAGGAGTCACAGGTGTCCAGGGAGGGCCCTGGGAGAGTGCAAGGGAGGGCCTTTGCGGGTGTTCAGTCTCTGCAGGGGGCAGCACATGCAGAGAGGTCATGACCCTCACG
This sequence comes from Aplodontia rufa, assembly GCA_004027875.1. NCBI lineage: Eukaryota > Metazoa > Chordata > Mammalia > Rodentia > Aplodontiidae > Aplodontia > Aplodontia rufa. Next base: position 5,727 of record PVKS010050984.1, on the reverse strand, counting down.
GAAGGTGTGCGGCTGGAAAAACTGTGGCTGTCTGTAACCTGGATAAAATGGCTCCTCAACATGAGGTTTGGTTTCTGCAGTCCCTGTCTTCAGGGGAGGATGGGGAGCGGTTCACAGTGAAGACACCCTGAGGCGTGGGCTTGTCTTTCTCGCAGCTGATGAGAATCTGAGACAGTCTCCAGCTCCTCCCCAAAGCAGCGTGCCTGTGACCTGCTGCTGGCACTTTAAAGTTGAGCATCTCTCAGCTGCAGGTGTGGAGGACTCCTGCGGGGAAGCCATGGCAACGTCTGGTGCCATTGGGTCTCCTTTCACAAACGCTGGTGTGGTGGTTGGGGGCTCTGCTCTGCACAGCTGCCATCAGAGTCCAGCACCTGCCCTGCCTTCCGGTGGGGCTCTGCCCTGCACCCGAGGACATGTCGGAAGTGGGGGTGGCACAGTGGCACCTTCACGGAGCCCAGGACTGGGCATCACTGAGTGCTGCTTCTGCCTCTGCACCAAGCACAGGTCCTCGGGAGGTTCTCGCTGAGTAAGAGTGACTTTCCTTGCAGTTCCACGGCCCCAGGATCGGTGCACTGTACGTGAGAGGGCTCGGTAAACTTACCCCACTGCACCCCATGCTGTTTGGAGGTGGACAGGAGCGGAACTTCCGGCCGGGGTATGTAACAGGTAGCCCCGTCTCTGACTGCCGGGCACACGGTTCCATGTCACTGTTGGATCAGCAGTGGCACCAGGACTCAGTTGCCGCGTGCAGAACTCCTCGGGGATGATTCAGAGCGCGTGAAGGAAGTCCCTCCTTTCTCTCCCTTTTTTATTTTTTGGTTCTGGGGAATTGAACCCAGGGGTGCTAGTCTACCACTGAGCTACACCCCAAGTCCTTTTTACTTTTTATTTTATTTGTTTTTTTAGAGAGAATCAATTTATATTTGTTTTTTCATATTGTCTTCATTTCTCCAACATCCAGTTGTATAACATTTGGTGGGGCTCAAACCTGGGTCCTTGCCCATGCCAGGCAAGCGCGAAACCGCTGAGCCACTGCTCCAGTCCCTACTTTTTGTGTTTTGTTATGAGACAGGGTGTTACTAAGTTGCTGAGGCTGGCCTTGAGCATGAGATCCTCCTGCCTCAGCTTCCTGAGTAGCTGGGATTATAGGCCTGAGCCACTGTCCCAGTTCTTTCTGTCAACCGCTCAAAGCATCCGAGTCCCCTGTTATCTTGACCCAGCTACTACAGAGATTGTCCTCGGCCCTTTGTGGCTGAGATGTGCTGTTCCTCTCTTCACTGTGGGGATTAGCAGCCCACAAAGAGGTGCCCTGGTCTCCTGGCTGCTAGCTCCTGTGTCCCACTGTGAGCAGTGACATTTTACACAGGAAGTCAGTTGGTACCAGTAGCACACTTGGAAGCTTCATAGCCGAGGAGAAACAGGAACACATGGGCTCCCTGGGTTTTGTTTTTCCCACACTTGGAGCTGAAGCCCCGCCATCTAGAGAGAGCAGTGACGGCAGCAAAAATGCCCCATCTAAGTTTGCTTTCCAGAAAGGAGAGAAAAAAAATTGCGGAGGGGTGGGTGGGTGCAGGGTAATGATTAAACCCACAGGCACTTAACCACTGAGCCACATCCCCAGCCCTTTCTATATTTTATTTTGAGACAAGGTCTTGCTAAGTTGCTTAGGACCTCACTAAGTTGCTGAGGCTGGCTTTGAACTTACGATCCTCCTGCCTCAGCCTCCCAAGCTTCTGGGATTATAGATGTGCACCATCATGCCCAGCAAGAAGAGAAAAGCTTTGAAACAGCACGTGCTTTGCTCCAGCTGAGCATCACAGAGAAAGCCGCCATCCCCTGCTCACACCAGCAAAGCCATGCAAGGAAGCCAGGCTGCCACTCACAGCCGCCCAGGGCCAGCAGGAAGCCAGGACGTTGACCCCTGCCAACCAGTACTGAGGCTCCTTCCCCACGGTGATGGTGGAGAAGGCGGGAACTTGGGCCTCTGCTCATTCTCTTCAGTTCCACGTGTCCGCGTAACAGACCTGGGCTTCCCCTCCCAGAGCACTGCGAGGAGAATCCAGGAAAATCAAAGGGGAGTTAAATCCAGACTCTGCTTATGCAGACCTGTTCAGGTTTCAACTGAAAATTATTCATCATGCCAAGAACCAGAGCATTCCAGACCGAACGGAGAGACCTGGATAGATCCCTATACTGAGATGACAAAAGTGTCAGAATTAGCCCCCAACGCCTTACAACAGACACGTTAAAAGCGTTCCAGTGAAGTTGCGGATGCGCTGAAGCCAGCGCCATGCAAGAAAGGAAAGAACCAAGATGGGAGAAGCACATTGCCCCAGCCCCGGAGAGACAGGGGAAGGAAGCTGCGCACAGAAAGCACAGGACGGCAGGGATGGGGCGGCAGGCGGAGCTTTGGCCACCTGTGAGGCGCAAGTGAAGCCCCTGACAGGCAGAAAGTCCTGGCTGGAAAAGCGGCCTGAAGAAGCAGTGGCGGGGAACTCGCTGAGCCAGGGCCAGGCACAGATGCAGGAGGCTGCAAGTGCTGACTAGGACGAGCCCAAGGAAACAAACGCCAAGACATGATCAGGCTTCCGAAAATGAAAGACAGATGATGAGAGCAGCCAGAGAACAGTGGTGCTTTACCTGCAGGAGAAAAACAATTTGAATGGCCGCGGACATTCCCACCAGAAGCCAGAGACCAGAAGGAAGCAGCACGATATTTTTGAGGTGCTGAAAACCATCAACCCAGAATCTACACCCAGGGAACACCCTTCAGGAATGAAGGGGAATCGAGGCATTCTCAGGTGAAGAATGGTTTTCAACAGAAGAAGTAGGCCTTCCTTCTCCTCTTGACTTTTCTAGATTGTGTTGATGGCAGAAGTAACATTCATAGTAACGTCCCAGGTAGTTAAGATAATTGTACAGGGCTGGAGCAGTGGCTCAGTGGTTACAGTGCTTGCCAGTGAGGACCTAGGTTCAAACCCCAGCACCACGTACACACCTAAGTGTCAGAGCAACAAAAACCAGATGAAAAACTAAATAAAGTTCTTTCTTTCTTTCTCTCTCTCTCACTGTCCCTCTCTCTTAAAAAAAAAAGAATTATACAAAGACAAAAGTAAAGGGACAAAAAAAAAAAGTAAAGGGACATCAAAGGAGATAAATTTCTATACTTTATTGAACTGGTAAAATGGTAACACCAACAGTCTATGAAAGAATTTTACAAATATATATAAATAGAACAGACACTGAAAAAACTATACCAAGAGATAGAGATACACCCAGACATTATAAATATTATGAATCAAAATTAATTTCTAAAAAATGTTAAATATCCCACAGAAAAACAAGAAAAAGAAAACAATTTTTTAAAACAGGGCTGGAGATGTAGCTTGTAGATCAGTGGTAGAGCTGTGGCCCAGCATGCATGAGGCCCTGGGTCTGATCCCCAGCACTGCAAAAAAGGGAAGAAGGACAAGAAGAAAACGAAGCATAAAATGCAGACGTGAGCCCTGAAACATCGATGCCGTGTTGACCGCACGTGGCCAAACTCTCCTGTTAGGCTCGCCTCCAGAATAGCAGCAGGCAGGCTGAAACTGAGGGGTAGGAAGAGATTTATCAGGCAAACAATGAAAGGAAAGAAGGAGTGGCTTTATAATATTAGCTACACCAGGCCCAGTGCAGAGATGATCAGAGACAGAAGGGACAGCGTAGAAGAGGTCTGTCCACCAGGAAGGGCCATGAGGTCAGCAAGTGTCAGTGCAGGAACCGAACAACAGCTGCAAAGTGTGTCCGACGAAAGCTGAGAGAGACAAAAAGAGAAGGCCCGGCGCCCCGCTCATAGACAACAGGAAACCCAGAAACCGCACTCCTACACAGCCTGCGGGCCAAGGAGCAGCGCACTCCTACACAGCCTGAGGGCCAAGAGGAGAATCAAGAAAATTAAACACATCGAAGTGGATGAAAATAGAAAAACAGCATAGCCACACTTGTGGCCTGGCTGTGGGGGCACATGCCTACCATCCCAGTGACTCAGAAGGCTGGGCAGGAGGATGCAAGCTCAGCAACTTAGTGAGATCCTGTCTCAAAATAAAAAGGGCTGGGAACTTAACAAGGCCCTAAGCAACTTAGCAAGACCCTGTCTCAAATTTAAAATCTAAAAAGGGCTGGGTGGTGGCTTAGTGGTCACGTGCCACGGGTTTAAACCCAGTCCACAAAAGAAACCCATGGACACAGCTAAAGCTGTGCTAGAGGCGAAGGCCTAGCTGTACCGAGTGTGGACAGGAAGAGCAGGGAGCACCTCCAGCGGCAGGCAGGCTCCCAGCTGAGCTGAGAGGAAGGCCTAGCTGTGCAGAGTGTGGACAGGAAGAGCAGGGAGCACCTCCAGCGGCAGGCAGGCTCCCAGCTGAGCTGAGAGATGAAGAGAAAAACATGATTGCATTTCATGCAGAAAAAGCTTTTGTCAAAATCCAACACCCATTCATGTTAAAAAGCTCAGAATAACAGGATTAGTGGCCGCTTTCCCAGCTTGAAATGTGCATCTGGGTGAACCATATAGACCTGAAGTGCCCCCCACAACAGGGAGCAGGGCAGTGAAGGCACGGCAGGAAGGCAAGAAAAAGAAGCCAGGATGAGCAGTCAGAAAGCAAGGGGCAGGCTTCCTGCCCGAGTCACAGCCATGGAGACAATCCCAAGGAAGTCACACGACACCACGTGAACACTTGTAACGTCCCTTGTGTTTTTACATGCTAGCAGTGACCAAGTAGACAATGGAATTTAAAATACCTTGCATAATGAAGTGTACTTAGATGTGTATCTGACACGATTTGCAGGAGTTGCATGCTGGAGACTCCACAGGTAGATGAAGGAAACCAAGGAAGCGCAGACGACTGAGCCCTAACCCCGCGCTGGGGGATGCGATGTGGAGATTCCTCCACTCCAGAGTGGCAGACGAGCCCACACCGTGCCCACGAGCACGCAGGGAGATCAGATGGGACCTGGGTGGACAGCCACACGTGTCCCATGGGAGGTTCCTTGTTTGTGCGGGGATGGAGCGCAGAGGCACTCCACCACTGAGCCACATCTCCAGCCCTTTCATTCAGTTATGTTTGAGACGCAGTCTTGCTCAGTTGCCCAGACTGGCCTCAAACTTTCCATCCTCCTGCCTCAGCTTCCTAAATTGCTAGAATTACAGTAGTGCACCACCGGAGCAAGCTCTGAGTGACTTCTGACAGACACAGTTTAGTGGAAGGAGTACAGCTTTTCAACAAAGTGTCGGAGAAGTTAGACATCCACAGGCAGTGATGAACCTTGACCTAAGTCTGACACCTAACAATACTAACTGATAACAGATCAAAATAAACATAAAAATATAAACAGAATGCTAACTGATAACAGATCAAATTAAACATAAAAATATAAACAGAATGCTAACTGAAAACAGATCAAATTAAACATAAAAATATAAACAGAATGCTAACTGATAACAGATCAAATTAAACATAAAAATATAAACAGAATGCTAACTGATAACAGATCAAATTAAACATAAAAATATAAACAGAATGCTAACTGATAACAGATCAAATTAAACATAAAAATATAAACAGAATGCTAACTGAAAACAGATCAAATTAAACATAAAAATATAAACAGAATGCTAACTGATAACAGATCAAATTAAACATAAAAATATAAACAGAATGCTAACTGATAACAGATCAAATTAAACAT